>RJWM01015352.1:0-48439 GCA_004363535.1 Dasyprocta punctata
TACTTCCCATTCTCAATAAAATGTTCTAGTATTTCTGCATTACTGGCATAAAAATCTTAAAATATGTTTAAAAAACATGTATTCAAAGCTTTTGCCCAAATAGTTTAAGTGTCCTGTGCCACTTTTTTATTAATTGGCCTATCAGAACATTCATTCTGGTCATGGTGGTGCAGACCTGTAATCCCAGTACACAAAAAACTGAGGCAGGAGGATTGTCATGAGTCCAAGGCAAGCCTAGCCTACATGTTTGTTCAAGCCCAGCCTGAATTACAGAGGGACACCTTGTCTCAAAAAATTTTTGTTGCTTTTGCTAAAATATAAAACATAAATATACCAATAAAAGTTTTTCTGGTTTTAAAATACACATTGATATGTACTTGTAAGATATCCTTATTTTAAAATATGAACATTTTGTAGAAATTCCAAAACTCTGACTTCTTAATCTCAATAAGAATGGAAATAAAATGTAATATAAAACAGTTTTCTTATGTTCTATCATTTCTAACTCATGGTCAACCTCTGAAATATATACATACAACTGTCAAATGCTTTCAGATTGCTGAATATAGAAAAAAATGGTAGTTCTGAGTTTGAGTTCAGTTTTTTCCTAATTGTCATTTATATACTTAAATTTATAGAAATTTTGCCATTTAAAAAGTTTAGGAGAAGGACTGGGAATGTAGCTCAGTGGCACAGCACCTGCCTGGCAAACATGAGGTCCTGAGTTTGATTCACGGCACCTTCCCCCCTAAAAAGGTTATGAGTAAGAATTCTAGTAAGTGATTTTTATTATGCAATATACAGCTTTTTGAAACTGAAGACATTAAAGTAACAATATTAACATGGGTAATACTGCTTCAAACACCGTCAAAAGTGCTAACACCTCATTTACCATAACCAACAGTCCTATTAGGATTGCTTGATACATGTCCAAAACTTCAAGTCACTTTTGGCAATTTTCTTGCGTTTTGAAAAGGTATATCTCAATACAGTCCTTGTAACTGCTTTACTTTTCTAAAAAGGATTTGAAGAATAGAAAGCACTTCACTAACTACAGACTAGATGCAGCACCAGTATATGAATTAATGATAAATTATTAAAATCATGTAGCGTTATTTCTTTTCTTGTTTTTGAAGAAAAAATAGACAATTTTATTTTAACATTATGTTTACTATGAATACTTTAAGTTCACTTTAGAGTAAAATATTCAGCCCAACGTTTATTTTGGAACTGAACTATATATAATGTATGTTTTCAGAGTCAATGTAGATCTACAATCACAGGCAAATCAGATGTCTTTTTACTTTAATCAGATTATTCCACTTTTATCTGAACAGTAAATGTATCTATAATGAGTATTTATTTTTTTATTTTTATTTTAAAGATAGTAAAATCCAACAAAGCAAAACAGAACAAAACCAATCAAAACGAAGCAGTAAAATTGGTACGGAACTTCAAAGCAGGATACTAGGAAAACAATAGCTACCACAGTATATCTTGTTATCTTCACAATAGTTGTCCATTCCATCAGGTATAGCAAAATCAGCCCAAAAACAAAACAGAATAAAGTCAATCAAAATAGAATATTGAATAAAGGAAAACAATCAGAACAAAGTCAAACAGTGAGAACAATACTAGATTTCAAAGACAAGATAGATGGAAATCCCCCATATTTGCTATATTGCATACTGTCATCCTCCCAAGAAATGCTGACTGCTGGCCCCAGGCCTGCAAAATCAACCAAACAATACAAGTATTTAGTTGCTTAGTGTACTTTACTTCCTATCAACTTATCAGGTCCTCTGAACCAGCGGGTTGCTTAAAGGTGGGGGTGTGATTCTCAGCCCATGCACTGGTAGGCTCATGGGAGGCACTGACTTTTCTCCCGGGACCCGTTGTGCCGCTTACCAGGAAGGCTGGCTAATTGCCTTTTTGTTGGATCTTCCCAGTCCCAGCATCAAGACAAATCTTGTTTTTTTTTGTACCAGGGATCAAACTCACAACCTTGGGCCTGCCAGGCAAGCGCTTACACCACTGAGCTAAATCTCCAGACATTATTTCTGCTATATATTCAAAACTTGACTATCATTGTTATCACTATTATTATCATAATATTTAGTAGCATTAAATAGAACTTTGGGCATGGCTCTTTTCTTTACTATTCTTTCTTGGATTAATCTTAAATTATGGAGATGCCTGTGGCTATAATTCTCTTAAATATGCCACAGAGCATAATGATTGGGATTGCTTAAATCATATTTGTTGATCTAGTGTAGTAGATACTACTTGAATGTTAATTATGCCTTACCAAGAAGAATAAAGGTTATATGCAAGAAACTAGAAATCATAAACGAGAAAAGATGCTGTTCAAATTGTTTCTGCAAACAAAAATTTTACCTACAGAGAGAAACAACCACTTTGTTTGTTTTAAAGCAATATAATACTGTAAGGTAATGCTATAATGTTGCCCTTTCATGTCTTGTTAATAAAAATTAAGTAAATAAAAAAGATAGAACAAATTATTGGATTATGGTTAATAGCTGTAGAAATAAAGATTATAATTTACTAGACTCATTTCTAATTTTGGATTTTGTTTCTTTTTTTTACCATTTGATTAAAACAAAGCAGTCATTTGAAAAAACTATGAAAAGAAAAAATTTTACTTGGTCTTTTTAGCATGTGTGTATTCCTTAGAAAAAGCCCAGTATTTAGAAAAGAAATGAAATGAGTTTTAAATGAAATTCAAACCAAAACAGTTTCATTAGTTTAAGTATATCATTTAATTACTGTTAGAATTTTCTTTATTTCAGAATATAATGATTTTTTCTTCTAAGAATTTCTGAGAAAATCAAAAAAATAATTGCAAAAGCTTATTTAAAACAATTATATATATATATATATATATATGTACAATCTTATGAAAGCTATTAATTAGGTGTTTTTATTTTAGCTTTGTACTTTCAAGTCCATAACATGGTCTATTTTATGCCCACAGTTTCCAGACACTAGGATAAATCCTCAAGAAAATAGCGATAGAAATCCCTTTTTAAATGATCTTTCAGACATCTTAATAAATACAGAAATGGGGCCAGGGACATAGCTCAGTGGCACAAGTCTCTACTTGGCAACCTAAGTTTGAGTCCTGGTACAAAAACAAAACAAAACAAAACAAACAAACAAACAAAAAAACCACCTAAAACACAAAAATATTCAACACGTAGGCTTTACAAATATTAGAATTATGCTGTTCTAATAAAAATGTCTTCTATGTTTGCCTTTTGGTTTTGCTAGACACTTAATATACCTCTAAAGTTAACAAAATATGTGAAAACACAAAGATCATTTATTTTGTATCATTTACTAGATATATTTCCTATATTAATGATCTTTGTTCGAGCAATTCAAGTTAGCATAGTAATCACCAGTTTGGGCAAAAGGTTGTAAAGGGTTACATGAGAAATGACAAATATAAATATTTTGATGTTCAGCTTTCCTTTCATTGGTTTAGGTCTGGAAGCTCTTAAAAATGTTTGTGCACACACAGAGAAAAATTATTGTAATCAACAACTCACAGCAAAGCATACAAAGGTGTGTATTAAAAATGGATATGCTCATTGTTTCTCAAACCAACTGAAATTAGTAAAACAATAATTCTGAATAGTACAAGGCTAATCTTGGGTAATGATGGGACACAGAATATGACATTAACTGGCAAATCTGAGTGCACTTCCTACATTTTTTATTTTGATTGACTAGCTATTCTTATAATGCTTGAATGTTGGAATGTGATCTATATTTGTTGAAAAATATAAGGAAACTTTAAATCAGCAATACATTTAGATCTAGTTTTCCTAAGGGAGAAAAATGGACAAAAGTAGCATACTTGATGAATTTGTACTGTAATTATCAGAAAGAAGAGAAAAACATAACACAATTTTAGCTTCAGGTAAATAGAATTAACTAATTGAAAAAGAAGTGAGGATTAGGTGTTAGTCTTATTTTCTTGTGTTTGTGGAAATATTAGTCACAGCACAAATGATGGTGATCGTTCTACTTTGTTTCATCTTCAAGGGCAACTACAAGATTGCTCTCCTTGAAGCAACTTGATTGAGATTGAAGTGGTTACACTATTTTACCTGAATATATTCAGAGACAACAATATATATCTCTGAATACAATCAACTTTTTTTCATGAAGAATTTATCAGATTAACTAGATGATAGAGATGAATTCATAATTTCCACCATCTATCATTTGATTTATATTTCCAAAAGAGAAATATGTAAGTCTCTCAAAGAATAAAATTTGTCCTAAAGCAATTCTGTCATCAAATTTGAACTGTTATTTCCTAACATTGCTTTGGGAGGTCATCATAATCTGTGATGACTAGTGCACAAGCTAAAAAAGATCCATTTCAACATCATTAAACTCCTATCTGGTGATGTACTAATTTAACTTAATATATATAATTCACATACTTGCTGGATCTAATTGTCTTACCAATGCAATTTGTAGATAAAACACCTGAAGTGCTATAATTTAAAAAAATATCATGCACTAATTCAATAAAATTAATTTTCTCCCTCATTACACAATAACTGTCTTTGTTAACTAATCACTGTGTGTGTTAAGGCACTTCTAAAAATATTAGCATAATTACATTTTTTATGCTTCTATAAAGTGAACATGAAATATGAAGTTTTTGAATCCTATGTTATTTAGGAGTTATCCATATTACTTGAAGAGTAAATGAAAGTGGCGGGGTGCTACCAGGCTGCACTCATTAAATTCTGCAATGGAAAAGACATTAGAAATAATGTAAGATGGGTGGGGTAAATGAATGACCACAAAATAGGGGTGACTGGAAAAACATAATTTTATTTCCCTAATAAAAACGTAATTTGTTTACTTAACCTGCCATCAAAGATTCCATCAGTATCACTTTCTGAAATGCTGTTAGTTAAAATGAGTTAAAATTTTTGAAAGAGTATTTTGAGAGAACACAGTCTCTTAGTGGTATAGAATAAAAGTATATTTTTGTTACACTTGTTATTTTAGTGCTTTGTTTTTATCCATATGTCTGCTTTCCAAATGAGATTGTAATTGTAGTCTTGTTTACCTTCGGAGTGAGATTTACCACCTATATTGTCACAGGCTCCTCAATCTGTCACACAGTGAGTAGAGAATGGGAAACAGAAGCAAGATTATCTTTCAGATTGGCAATATCTCACTATAAAATATTATTAGCCTACCTTTGGGAAAACTGTGCAATACCCTTGCACTAGTAGCTTTGAAACACATACAGTACTTAACTTGCTTACTTTGAACAAAAATAATAGTCTATCTGAGTGTAAATTTTTTTCAACTTTATTATCAGCCGGTAGTAAAGTTCTGAGAATGTTACCTACAGTTCTAAGTGCTTATATTTTCTCTGTGGAAACAAGAATTGTTCCTGTAGATAGTATAGCCTTATACACAGCCTAAAAAGACAAAGCATTTTAATAAGAGTGAAAGTATTGACAAATATTGGATCCATCTATCTATCTATCTATCATCTATCTATATCTATCAGGATCAATGGCATCTACTGAAAGTGTCAAATTATTATTTCTTGACATTTTTATAAAAAGTTTATGAAAGAAACATTCAAAAAATTTAGGAGCATTCTGTTATCCTACATGTAAGAATATAAGGAAAAGTTTATTTTTTGCGTCTATGTAATGGTTGATACATTATATCAACTTGAGAAGCTTAGAAGTTTAACTAAAGTGACCCAGCAGGGGGCCAGGGTCCTCACTTTGTAAACATCCTCACCCTGTGCAAGAGGAGGGCAGGGAGATGGTGCGGGTGCTACACCCACCCTGTGGGGTGGTAGCTTGCTTATAATATAAGGGAGGAAAAGAGGCTTGCCCCCCTACTTCTTTTTGATCTTGCTGCTTTTGCTGTTTTCTGTTGCCCCTCTGGCATGCTGCCCTACTTTGGAGCCAGCTGATTATGCACTGAAACCTCCACATATGGTGAGATAAATACATCTTCCCTTCCTGAACTTTGGGAGTCTGATATTTTGTCTCAATAACAAGAAAAAACTAATGAAGACAGTCTATCAATTATTTCTATTTAAAATCTTTCTCATTTAAAATGCTCAGTACAATAAACAACCCTGGAGACCATTTGCCATTAACTCTCTCTTCCAGGTGGCTAGAGAAACATTTCACAGTATATAGAATAAACAGATACTTGAGTCTTCTATCCTGAAAATTTACACAGTCAGAGAAGAGGTTAAATATTATACTGCTAGGAAAACATAACTGAATGCTACAAGTATTATTCACTTCCAGTAAGTTGAATATCAAAGCATTGTAGTAATAAAGAAGATATTGTTCAGTGGGATATTGGATAATATCTTCTGTGGCCATATCTTAATACCTGAGACGGGTTCATTTGTAAGTGTCAGTTTATTTCTCATAGTTCTAGAAATTCACGATCAAGGAACTGGCAAATTTGATGTTTGCTAATAATGGTCTTGTCTCTGCCTCCAAGACAGGATCATAGATGCTGTATCCTCCAAAAAAGAGAAAGACAAACACATGTTATTTATTCTTGAAGTCTGAGCACTTATGGATAAAACATTTCCTGTTAGGTTCCACCTACCAGTATTGTGGAAATAGTGGTTAAATTTCCAACACATAAGCTTTGCAAGGAACAAGCATTAAAATTACAACTGGTAATATGCTAGACCTTTCTTAGTGGTAAGTTAGGAAATTGGCTCTTAAAAGTCTTCTTAGTCCAAAATATAGGCTATTTTCCCTGTATGATACATTTGCAAACTTTTGGTAAGACCTTAAATCATTTGTATTCATATCTGTCTGCCTGCAAACTAAATACTTACACAAGTACAAATAAACAAGAAAGCACATATAGTGCCAGGATTACAGATATGTGCCACCATGCCCAGTTCACATCCTATTCTTAATAGGTTGGAAAGTTGTATTTTATATCTGTTATTGGTATGGGTTGACATATATTGGACAATATATTCAGTTTATCTTATGAGTTATTATTCATTTAAAGTTAAATTATGCATTTTTAGTGATTGCAAGATGAGTTTACAGCACTCAAGGATAAAAGTACTAAAATGTAAAACAAAGAAGAGAGATTTTGGAGCAAGACAAATATGGTTTACTTTGCAAAATCTACAATTTATCAGCTAACTGTCATTGTCAAGCTAGTGAATAGCTGGCAGATTGAATATCTTCATATATTAATTGCCTTTGTTTCCAATTCATTCCAAGCTTCATTCCAATTGACATTTCCTACATAACCTACACATGCCCACACACATTTATGCTTTCCTCAAATATTTCTCAGATACATTGCACCTTGGGGTTTTCTTTAATAAGATGAGGTGCTATTGCTTATATGAAAATTCTCTAAAATTACATGTAAATCCTCACTGTCTTTTATCAAAACTTTTCCATGCACAATTTGCAAGATGATGAGAAATAACTATTTTTAAACATTTACTATTTTGATGGCAAGAAATTTTTTATCCTAATCAACTAATTGTACTTAATGAAAATTAAAACCATCTCATTTCTCTTCAACTTTTATATGACACTATTTATAGAGAAAGAGAATGTGAGAATTATCAAATCATATAAACCTAATTGATCTTTAAAATACCTGCAAGTAGCACTTCTTGCATTTCTGATAATATTCTCACTAAGACCTCATTAAGAAGTTTGTCTTATTCTTTCTCTTATTTCAAAGCAATGTTGAAAATTTGCAATTATACCTCACTTTTTTTACTTACAAAGTCAGCAACTATTCGAATCACTATTTAAAGGATATCATATAAAAACAGTATATATTACACTATTACTGGTAGTTAAAATGCTTATGGTGGATAACTACAAGCCAATTTTCATGGTCTCTTTCCTTTCAAAGAAAAAAAAACACAAACTGAATTCATGATTATTACATAAATAAGGTGGAAGTAATCTGAAAAATTTTACTTTCTTTAATGAATAATGATTATCACTTGAATTGTATTTTTAAGCTTAGTTAAATGCTACACAATTGCCTCATCATGAAATAAAGTTTCTTGTCATAGAAAAATGACCCATTTCTCACAGCTTTCAAAACTGTGCTCTTTATAAAAATGTATCAAGCTTTATTATATTTATGGAGTGCTTATTATTTTTCCCCACTTGAAAAGGCATTAATACAGTAAATTCTGCATTTACCGGGGAAGTCCAGTTAAATTCACAGAATATCTGTTTCTAATGAACTAACTTCTCTTACACAAACAACTATAAAAGTTGAAATATTTTTAAAAAATAAATACTTGAAGGCACTGCAAAACAAATAGGCAAAGCCTGGAGAATTCTCGAGGTTTGAACTCATCACTCTAAGGTAGTATTCAATCAATACACATTCAAAGTCAGAAATAGAGCTAACTGCAATTTTGAAATATATATATTATGCTGTAAATATATACAATTATAATTTGTCATTTAAAAAAATCACACAAAGAAACAGAACTCAACAGAAAACTGCATGCAATGAAGAAAGAGAGAAGCATGTTGCTGGAAATTAAATAAAGGGAGACTCAAGAAAGAAACATGGGGGACATATTAAAATGTTGAGAATTTGTTTTTCAACTGTAGGTGGCATTTGTTTTATTTTACATACAAAACAATATTTAGTGAAACCTATTGAACCTACTTAAAAATAAAGAGCCTTGTCCCAAAGCCTATTTTTGTAATAACAGGCATATTTTCTTCATTAAGACAAAAGTAATTTTTTTTTATTCTTCCACTCAGCATTCTGTTTTTTTTTTTGTTGTTGTTGTTTTTGTTTGTTTGTATTTGTACTGGGAATCGAACTCACAACCTTGCACCTGCCAGGCAGGTGCTTAGGCCACTGAGCTAAATCCCTAGTATTCCTTATTATAGTTCACTATATCTAAAAACTCACTTTTAATGCAAACGATAGTGATTTGTTTCATATATATTGCCTTATCTACAATTCTCTTTGTGATAATTGGATAATTAAAAGGGATTTGTGTTCCAAATCTCAACCTCACCAGAGGTAAGCTTGCAACTTTTCTCGACCCTTTTTCACCAACTTTAGAAGTATAGTAATTCCCTAAATTGCCTATACTGTCATTTATAAATATTTCAATCTACTAAGATGCTTCAATATCTGTTAAAACAGTTGAACATTTGTACCCAGAACCCAAATGAATTAGCCCTTTAAAAAGAACCAATAGTAGGCAGATAATGGATATAGGGAAAGACATATCCAAAGTACGAATGTACGAGGGCGGGAAAGGTGAGTCACAGCTTCAGAAGAAAAAGAGTGAAATTTTGCATTTCCTTTCCTTTTTGCTCCTTTCTAGTCCCTCAGCTGATTTGATAGCAGACACACACATTGGATGAGGGTATATATTCCTTATTCAGTGATTCAAATGGCAGTCTCTTATGGAAATGTGCTCATAATCAGAAGTTATATTTTAACATGTTTCTGAGTGTCCTTTAATCCACTCAAGTTAACATCTAATATAAGCCATTATGTAAATGTCCTGTAACAGAAATAAATATAAAAAGAACTATGGTATGAAAAAAACAGTCATTAAATACAGCAACACATCTTAAATTGAGACTCAAATTAAGGCTTTTCATGTGTAAAGATACATATAACTTTTCAGAAGCTATTTGGGAATCTTTTTTGGTTAAGTAGAAATCAACTTATTAAATTAAGGTGGATGGGAAGTGGAAGGGAATTAAAAATAGAAAGAAGTTTTATGCATATGTATCTACTCCCCAAGATGAATATCATGCACTGCAAACATAAAAGAGAAAAAAATAAAATTCAACAAATTGTATTTTATTGTGAAAATTGTTCAAAATACAATAAAATATATTTCATTGAATATAAAAATTTTTAAAATTCAAATAAATTCTATTTAAAAATTCAATAAATTTTTAAAAAATTTTTTATCTCTTCACTGTTTATTGCTTGATTTTGAAGTGTTTTGAAGAGATATGCTTCCATAGATGGAATATCTAAATTTCCATAACTCGAATATCTAAATTTTAGGCTTAAAGTGTTATAGTAGATGGGTGCTACTCAAAGTTTATTTTCTAATCTATTTTGTAAATGACAATTATTGATCCATGCTGATATAAATGAATATTAACTGTGGATAAAATAAATACCTTTTTTTTAAATGTGCATATAGTCAGTAAAAGGCTTGTCTAATTAACTTGAAATCTGTTTGACTTGTGTTTCCTTTGGGTACGTTGAGATATTTAAGGTCCAAGCTAAATAAATATCAACACATTTCGTTTCAAATTGTATAACAATTGTTCAGCACTAACATTATCCTGGCTCCAGTAGGAAAAATGGCTTGCACTGACAATATAGGGCTGGAAGACATTGGTATTTTTGTTTTTTCATACAGGATAAAGTCTACTGAAACTTAGATCAAGTCCATGCCTGCAAATCAAAACAAGTTTACTAAGTATTTCATTATTTCACTAGTTATACTATTTTGTCCCTAATACTTTCCAAAATGTAGCTAATAAGTTAAAGACAAAACAATTAGCAAAACACACTTAATGCATACGGAACACATTTAATTCAATTAAGTATTTGCAACTTCTAAAACTTCTTCGAATTCTTTCATTTTGCTCTGGAAAACAAACGAGGAACTGGGTATCAAGGGAAACAGTTCTGAAGCCTTACAAAGCTATCTGTGGTGTGTGTGTGTGTGTGTGTGTGTGTGTGTGCGTGTGTGTGTGTGTCTGTGTCCGTGTGTGTATGGCTGTGTGAGAATGTATTCAGGATTGAGAAATATAGCCATGCATTCTATAAGGTGGGGGAGGATTACAGATGAACTTGCAGCAGTAACAGTTACAGGGAAGAAAACAATATTGTTTAAGGTCTATTACAGATAAATTTTTTCAAGAAACTTTAATAGCAGTGATATATGGTCATCTATGAGCTATGAGTAGATGGATCTCAGTAAATTTTAAAATATGTCTTCAGATGTGAGAACAGTTATACAGCACTACATAAACATTACTTGCTGTTTCCAGTTTTAAAATTATTTCTTATTTTTTCAAATTTTGAAGATTTAGAAATTTCATGGCCATCGCAGGAAAACCCATGACAACTCCCACAACTTTGTATTTCACTTCCTTAAACTGACATATGAAGTGAATTTAAAATGAACTAAATGGTTTTGGCAAAATATGAAAACAAAAATATTTTTGAAATCACTTTATACACCACTGCATTCATTTTTACCTTCCTGAATTGCCCACTTAAAGAAAATAACATCGGTAGTTTCATTCTATAAAAAGTATACAGACATAATCTAAAGAAATTTTAAATCCAAGTAAAGCATGAGTTGCATGTTACTAATACCATTGAAATACTCAGTACCAACTTCCAATAGCACCATCTCAAACTATGATAATACTACATGGGAAAATTTGTCTTAGAAACAGTAATTCATTCAAATAATAAACGGTATAAACATTGCACAAAGTTTTATTCATTTTGCATAACTCTATCACAATAGAATGACATTATTCATTACAGATTTAAATAGAAAATATCTGTGGAAAACCGCCAAGCTCCCTGGCCCCGGACCCAAGTGAGACTGTGCTCCCTTGGGAGCAGGGCAGACTGCAATAGGTGACTTCCTTAAATTGGCTTTCAGTTTAATGAGGGACTCTGACCAAGGATGTGTACATATCTTCATGAAAGCAGATAGCTGATGATGGACTAGCACTATCTGTCATCAACAGCCTTGGCTGAGCTCAGATAGATAAGCTGTGATACCGTGGGGCTAAAATGTGAGATAACATCTCTAATCAGGCCTGCATGACTCCAGAGGAAAATTCCTTCTCAGAATTGATTACAAAGCAGGTTCCTCATTAACCCTAACCTAATCTGGCTGTTCCTGTCCCTACCACAGGAATGCTTTGTTCCCTCTGTTACAGTCCTTGCCGAAGTTGAACATGGTGGTGCATGCTTGTAATCCCAGCACTCAGGAGGCTGAGGCAGGAGGAGCACCATGAGTTCAAGACTAGCCTGAGTTACATCGTGAGGTGGAGCCTGGCTTCAACTACATAGCAAGACCCTGTCTCTAAAAACAAAAAGAACTTTTGCCTGACTTGTTACTTGTCTAGTACATCCAGCCTCAATCCCCTCATCATTTTCCTCAACAAATAAATACCAAGGTCCTGGGTGCCTCGTGTCCTTTGTTTCTCACGAACAATTGGTCATCCCAGATAGCTGCTGCACATCTATTTTGTCCCTTGTTCTTTAGTCCCATCAAGTGCTGTACCACTTGGCAGGAGACTGGAACCCACGGCAGAGGTCTCTGATAAGGAAGTTCTAGGGAAAGGGTCTCTGATAAACATCCAAATACCTCTGCACAACTGCATGTCGAATGTATGAAAACTACAGGAAAAGAAAAATTCTTGACAGCACTCTTGAACCAACACATTTCCTACAAGAGAATGTTAAGCTGATGACGAAGCAATCTTTCAAATGAGAAAAGAAGTTGAACAAAAATTTTCATTGGCTGAAAGAAAAGGGTCGCCAAGTAATGATATTCTGTCAAAACTATCGTCTGGGGGAACAAAAGAGCTTAAATAAATGAAGACAACTGAAATGTGGGAAGAAAGAGCTATTCATTCACAGTCTGCCAAACAAAGACATTGAACACGTCATTTTCATTTGAGAGAAGCTCAAGGCAAGCCCAGGGTTGTTAAGTAGGAGGAAAAGAAAGGGTTTGTGATCTGCGGAGACTGGAGGCTTTTGGAGTGGGGAAGCTAAAAGTGAGCTAACTATTCGTGGAGTATCTGATGAGAATGTGATTGATTGCAGGTGCAAATTTGCCTTCATTCTATTGTTTTTACCTTGGAAATCTGAGTTTGGAAATATTGATCAAATCCTGCTTGTATGAGAATGTTGCCACAGAGGCTGTGCTTTTACTTTCTGGACTGGTTGCTGCAGATTTTCTTTTGAATTTCTAGGCTGATTATTGTAGATTGTAGGTTAGAGGTTTGAATGTTTTTTTCTGTTTGAATAATCGGTTTCTTGAAAGAAAAATAAAGGCATTCTCAAGTGAAAGCAGCTAAAATAATTTGTTTCTATCAGATCTCTTAAAGAATAGACAAAGAAGCTTCAAATAGAAATAAAACTGTCGGACATGAACTCTAGGACCATCAACAAGTAAAAGAGTAGGCTCTAAGGAGCATAAACACATGACTGAATTTCCCTTCATTAGGATTTGAAACACAAGTAAACCAAGTATGAAAAATATAACTTTATTTTTTAAAAGTGGGAGAGATCAGTATACAGGTGTTAGAATGGCTAAAATAAGAAATGAGACCAATACCTATTGGCAAATGTATGGACAAATAGATCATTCATTCACCACTGTTGGAAATGTAAATGTCATTCTAAAAAATAGCTTGGTCATTTTTTATAAAATGGCACACAAAAACTGACCAGTAGTTAGACTTTTGGACATAAATCTTTAAGCATAAATGAAAACTATTTGCATAAATATCTGTTCACAAATGTCCATAAACTTTTATTTGGAATACCCTTTGACTATAAGTGACTTAGATTTTATTCCATGAATAATCATTTTTAAAATCATAGCATAACCATATTAGTCGGCAACACAAAATAATCAGCTGTTGATATACTCAACAACTTTCATGATTTTCAAAATCAATTCTAAATGAAGTAAAATCTAAAAATATTCCATGTGCATAATATTCTTGAAATGACCAAATTAAAGAAATGAAGCACAGCTTAGTGATTGTCAAGGTTTGTGGACAGTTTAAGTGGAATGTATATGGAAATGATTATAAGAAACTAGAGAGAACTTGTAGTGATGGAACTATTGTTTCATAATTAACTGTGATGATAGATATGCAAAACCATGCATGAATAAAAATTGCATAAACTGCATAAATGCATGTACATGCACATAGATATATAAAGCTGGCAAAATCAAAATAAGATTCTACAGACAAATTATATCAATTTTAATTTTCTTTCTTTTTTTTTTTTTTTTTTTTTTGCGGCACCGGAGATCGAACTCACAACCTTGCACCTGTCAGGGCAGGCGCTTAAGCCGCTGAGCCAAACTCCCAGCCCTAGTTTTTTGAGGCAGGGTTGCACTATGTAGCTCAGGCCGGCCTTGCGCTTGCGTTGTAGCCCAAACTGGCCTCGAACTCACAACGCTTCTCCTACCTCAGCCTCCCAAGTGCTGGGATTAAAGGCGTGCACCACACGCCCGGCTCTCAATTTTAATTTTCTGATTGTGAAATCAGAAAATTAAAGTTTTGCAAGATATTACCTTATAAGACTCTAATTAAAGAATACACAAGATTTCTTTGTACCATTTCTGATAGTTGAAATGAATCTAAAATTATCTCAACAAGATTGATAATAAAAGAGTAAAACCTATCAAAAACTGAAAAAATGAAATACAAATGAGTTCAGACACACATAAAGTTAACACCAGCAAAACAATGGCATAAGAAATATTAAAGGAATTTATTTCTGTATGAGAATTATTACATCTGATGGAAATCTAAATCTACATAAACAATAAAGAGTACTAGATATGCAAACTCTGTTTAAGTCATACAGTTTGCATTCCACAAATGTATTCACACTGTCACTACTTTTCTACTTTTCCCAATGATGAATTTTACCTAAAGTTTTCTGTAGTTATGTGTGAAATATAAATATTTATATCTTTCAAAATTCGGAACATTAATCATTATTTTCAATTTGAAGGAATTAAAATCAGTGCTCTACCCCTAAATGGTCACATGACCCTGAGCAAGTAATGGCCCTCAAGTGTCATTTTTCAGTCTAAATAAGGATGTCAGTACCATTCCCAACTCTGTCATAGCAGCGGGAATGAGAAAATAACATGTCAAAACAGTTCTTGCAATAACCAGTTCATAGTAGTTCATCCTTAAATACTGTGTTACTTTGTCTTGAAAAAAACACAGTTAATGTTACCTGTATGCAATCTTTTTATCATTTAACTGTCAAGTAACTCATTTAAAATACTCAGGTATTAATTTTCACTGAGGTTTCTGGCATTCATAAACACTTGCATACTCTCATAATTTTAAATAAAATTTCTTTCTTGGTGTTATTTTGGAAATGTTTTTGCTTGTTTAATTTTTTTGCTGGATGCTTTATTTCTAGGTTATCAATTTCAGATTTCAGATGTTACACATTTTACTAGGGAAAAAGAGGTCTGTGATTTCTTGGTTTTCAGCAAATATTTTTAATCTTTAAACTATAAGAAGTAGAAAGACGAGGAGACCAGTTATTTTTATGTCGTATTCGCATACAGACTACAAAGGGCAGTTCAGTGCTGGTACTACTGGTTACATCAGAAATAGCACTAGACAATTTTTTAGCTAAGTAGAAAACATACTGCTGATACTGGAGATTCAAGGTAATTCTGGTGACAATGTTATTATCCAGATTAGATCATTGCATCAATAGACGTTATAAGTAAAATTTCATTAAATAATTTCCTGAGCACTTAATATCCAATTATAAATCGTTACTCATTGACCTTGTTCCATGCACAGGGCTTTGCTCCTGTAAGAGTATATTCCCAGCCATCATGAAGTTCAAGAGTTCTCACTTTTTCTTCTCTTTTCTGGTTTGCATTGAATTTTAACCATTTTTATTTACTCTGTTAAGAGGATCCAAGCTCCTCTCCTGATACACCGGAGTGGAAAAATTGTAGTGACAATGTGACTGATACAATGAATAAGGGAGGAGGAGAGGAGTGGTGGTGAAGCTCAGTAGTAAAGCACATGCCTGAGGTATGTAAGGCCCTGGCTTCCATCCCTGCACCACACACACGCACACGTACATGAACACATAACTAACAGCATAACATTTTTAGGCTGGTAGCCTAAGAATTTTTAAAAATTTGAAATACACTGTTTATTAAAGTATTTATATTTCAAGATGAAAGGAAATGATTTAAATCATCTGCACTGAAATAGTTAACCACATTTGTGCTTTATTTTTTGTTCCTGGCAGCTTTTCACTACCTAGGTAATCAGACATAGAAGGATAAAACATAAATAAAAAATGAACTAATAGAGTCATGAGTGGTTGAATAATATGGCTATCCTTCAAACTAAACTCATTAACACCAAAACTCAGATACCATTCAAATAAAGAGTAGAATTTCCTACTCTTTTTACATCTATTTTAGCCTCAGCCCAAGAGTAATTGAAACATCTATTATTGTACAAAAATCAATAAGAAAATTGACTTAGTTCTACTGCATGTTTTTTAAGAGCGCATATTTTCTCCTGTGATAATTAAATATTTTCTTACCATTTATGAAACATATTATTTTGAGTAGGGGTGAATAAACTCCTCTAGTTTATCATAATTTTGTTTTGTAAAATTTTATTTGTAAAGCAGTTTCATCATGCATAAAGGTTTAGATTGTTTTGCTCATGAATTACATGGCTTCTATCCACCTACTTTGAGCAAAAATCTATATTAATAACCCATGTAACCTATCTTTGAAAGAACACATAATTACTAACAGTGTATAAACAAGCACAATTTCCATAATGAAGAAAATTATTTGTATTCAGTATTTTTAGTCGCCATGAGTTTCTGGAAAAGTCTTTATTTCATTGACAGCTAACAAAGCCTAAATACACCAACAGGATAGTATGCAAACATAAATATTATCAAAATTTCTCCCCAAGTATATGTCATGAATTTGACACTCCATTTACATATTAAAGAATTTTATCAAGTACATTTGTTGGCTATTTTAAGCATTGTGTATATTCACATGAGGTGGGAAGTAACTTAAGTAATGTGCAATTTCCTGATGCTTATATCCTGATTTTATATGAAAATTCTCAACAGAAAAATATTTTTCAATTGTTAATGGCAATAATGTGAAACAATATCTGCTGAATTGACTTGTTGTAATTATTTTTTCCTTCTAATCTCAAAGGTACAGAGTATTTACAATGTCAAAATCATGCAATATTGTAAGAATCACATGATTTAAAAAACTATAAATATTTTCCAAATATGTTGACAGAAGAAAATGTTACATTAAATGTATTCAAGAATTTCATTTTAAAATATTTACCTTTAAGTTTTTTATCACTAAAGTTAATTTACATCAGTGTTATTGACCTATTCCTTTTTGGAGTGAGGCTTATTTAATTTTAAATTTTAAGAATCTTCACTAGAAGTAATGTTGTTGCTCTCTACTTCCTAAGTTATGAGTTTAGATGGCAGAAAAGGCAAGTAGAAAATGTTGAATGGTTTGTACTAATTGTCTAGAAAATATTAAGATGGTTAAACATTTTGATATAAATCTCTTAGTATAGATTAGTATTTCAGTAAGATTTTATAGTTTTTGCGGCCTTAAATTTATGCATATTATTTTTCTAAGAATTTTATTGTACAAGAAACTAATAAATCTCAGTCATGTATTCTGATACATGTAAAATACTTTGGTTTCCTGAAGAACGTTTACTTAAAATATAAGTAATCAATCTAAGCATGTATAAAAAATTTGTTACATTAGAGCATTTGTTTCTGATGAGATCTACTTCTTCTCACATAGTTCTCTCTCTGCCTACAAAAATAAATGTTATATTTCCATATATAATGTGACTTTTACTGGAAAAATATAATTTATTAAATTGCATGTGTACGTACTACATGTTAAGTATGCATGTGTGTGCCCTCAAAATTTGCATTTGAAAATTATGTCAAAAATAATATTTATAATTCCCAATTTCTGATATGGCTTTGATGTTGCTAAGGTGGGTAAGATCATAGAGTAGGTCTAAGAAATTGAGAAATAAAAATAAATATTCTTCATAACTGTCAGAGAAGTGTGGTCATAGGGAAAATGATGTCTCTCGCCCACTGGAGATAGATAAATGCAGAGAATCACAAACTATGCAGAATAGAAATCTATAAACAAAATCTTCCGTGAGAAAAAATGCTGAAGGGGTAGGCAAACAAATTCACAAACTTCTGGAGGTTCAATGTAGACAATTCTAAGAGTTACAGTGTTGAGAACGGTCCTGTTGTAGAGTAATCCAAAATTTTTGTGAGATATGCAAACAATGAATTTCAGAGAAAAATGCCCTTCTGTATCAGCAGAGGGAGGAGGGAAGAAGATAACTACTTTGAATATACCTGCATATTGTCTGTTTACCAAGTCCTCTCAGGAGAAAATATTTTACCAGAGCGTTACTTGGTGGAGTTTTATCAGAGCCTAACCCTCCTGAAGAAAGAGAATATTCACCACCAGCTGGCATTAACATTTACTGAAGTTTGAGGGAAATACCCCACTTCAACACACTACACAAATTCTTTATCCACCTAATGAGCAGAGCTGAGAATGAGAAGTCCTAGAGAAGTTTGCAGTACAGGAGCACATCTCCCCAAAACCTAAGATCTTCTCATTGAAACATAGAGTGCTACACTCACACTATATTGCTATATTACTCTTGACTGGGATTCCTTTCACTCAGATCCTTTACATCTGGGTTTCAACAGAAAACGAAAGATATACCAAGAGTCCAAAAACACAAATTAAAATATTAAATATGAAACTCTGGCATGAAAAACACAGTCAGGTATGCAAAGATGTTGGGATTATCAGATCAAGAATGTAAAATAACCGTGACTAATATACTGAGGAGTATAATAAAAATAAGGCAGCACAAAAATACAGAAAGAGAATGCAAACTGAAATGAAGAGTTATGAAACAGAATAAATATTAAAGACAAAAAACATTATAAGAGAAATGAAGAAAACATTTCATGGACTTATTTGTAAGCTGAGTATGGCTTAGGGAAAAAAAAAAAAAACTCTGACTGTTAAATTGTGACAATAAAAACTTCCAAAAGCAAAAAGCAAATAAAACAAGCCTTGGGAAGGAAAACACAAGATATTTAAGAATTGTGTACAACCATAAGATGTGTAACAATTATAAAAAGGAAGTACCAGAAAGAGAAGAAAGAAAAGTACAAAGTAATGTTTGAAGTAAAAATAACTCAGTATCTCTGCACCCAGTTAAAGTCAGATAGTAAAACACAAATGCAGAAATGTTAAATAATGACTAGAAGGACAAATATCCTATATTTGGGCATATCATAATCACACTTCAGAAAATCAGATATAAAGAAAGAGGTTAGAGTGAAAAAAGAGGCTTACCCCTGGAAACACAAAGTAAGAATTATATCTGACTTTTCTTCACTAGCTATGCAGCAAAAAGAATGATGCAAAACATTTATATTGTTCAAAGAAAAAGAAACAAGACACTAATATAAAACTTGTATCTTGCAAAATTACTCTTTAAAAGTATAGTAGAAATAAAGACAATATCAGAAAATAAATTAGAAAATTTATTGACAGAGATCTATTTTACAAAAAGTGTTTTAAAAGGTACTTCAGAGAAAAAATGATACAGATCAGTAACTCAAGTTTATATAAAGAAGAATGTCAAAAAGAATTGTAAATGTAACATTAGACTTTCATTTTTGCTTATTTTTAATTGATCTAGAGTTAACCCTTTGTTTAAAATAAAATAATAGCAATAATGTATTTAATGATAGAAGCATTGATGACAATATATAATTGTGTTTATTTATGCATAAAATGAATGTTAGAAATGATACAAAGGAGAAGAGAGATGAATTAAGGTTATTTTATTATTGAGGTCATCAATATTCATTAACTGATTTGTGTTATTTGTTGGTAAATTTAAATTTTTAAGTAATACTTCAAACAGTAATGGAAATATAAAATGGTCAACAAGTCACACATACACAAAAAATAAAAAATTTTTAAGCAATGAATGTAAGACAGAAAATGAATAGAGCAACAAATGGAATAACAACAAATATGGTAAGCATGCATCCAGCTCCACCAGCAATAATTTTGAATATCAATACATTTAATGTACCAAATTATATCCAGATATTGGCAGAGAACATTAAAAGCACAAAACACCAAAAATGAAAAAAAAAAAAACCAAAACAACAAAATGTATACCTATAATCTTAGCACTCTGAAGGCTGAGGCATCAGAACTGCAAATTGGAGCTCAGTCTTACATACTTAGTGGCTTAGCAAGACACTATCAAAAAACATGTGTGGGACACTGGGGAGGCAGCTCAGTGTTCAATATAGAAAAAAAAAAACAAATAACCACAGAATACCTAATGAAATGTTTTCTCAAAGAAACCCATTATAATAAATATATATATGTATATATGTATACATATATATATATGTAGTTAGTTATAAAGATATGAAGACATAGAATCAGTGTTAGCACAATAAAAACATAAAATTGCAGTATTATTAATTTCAGATATAGCTAGTTTCAGAGCAAGAACCATTATTGGGCAAAAGAAGGATATGAAATGTGATAACAGACTACATTTTCTAAGAATAAACCATACTACCAAATATATATAATCCCAAAATAGAGTACTGTAAGTTTGGAATCAAAACTGATACAACTACAAGAAGAACTGGAAAATCTGCTGTTACAGTTGAGAATATCAACACTCCTCTACTAGTAAAGGACAGATTTGAAGGTAGAAAATTACTAAGGACAGATTTTGAATTCAACAGCACAGTGAATGAAACAGAGCCAATAAACATCGGTAGTCTAACGAATGCAACAGGAGATTGTGCACTGCTCCCAAACTCATATTGAACATTCAAAGGGATGTAACACACTCTGGAAGGCAGAACATATCATAGTGAACTCACAGAAATGTTCATCATACATTGACAGAAAATAAGCAAAATAAAACCCCAAAGCATGGAGAATAAGCAACAATGTTCTAAATAATGTACTGATCAAGAGGAAATGCTAAGAGAAATAGCAAATATTTTGAGGTAAAAATTAAAATTCAACTTATTAAAATATGTGTGATATAGAAAATACGTAGATCATAAGAAATTTTCTATAAATAGATAAATATATTAGAAAAGAAGAGCTATATAATATAAAATCTAAGTGTCCATGTTGAGAAACTGAAAACATAAGTGAAAATTAAGTGTGCATTTGTAAAAGAAAATAAATAGTAACATTCTGAACAGAATTCAATGCAATTGAAAACAGGATATCTTGAGAAACTAAATTCAAACGTTCCATGAAAATAATTAAGCATCAAATTCATGTAAAACTTTTCACAGTATGAGAATTAAGCCCCAAGGGCACCACATTTGGGTCATGGGGAGAACAACCTAATGCGAGCCCCTCCCAGGGCATGGGCTGAAAGACAAGAAAAGCCAAGGTTACACCCACCTTCTGCCTGTGAAAGACTGGCTGAATCAGAGAAACACAGGCTGAGGTGTTAGCTATCAAGGTAAAATACAACTTAATGTTTAGAGTGTTTAGTGTTTCATTGACTTTGCAGGCTTAAAGCTTGTGATCTGGTCATCTATTTAGAGGATGACAATATGTAGTATGCCATCTTTGGGGGATCTCCTTCTGAGGGTGGTAGCCATTGTTAGTTCCCTATTATCATGTTTTAAAGTGCTGTATCATTTTCATTGTTTTGTTTGGTTTGGTTTTATTCTGTTTTGTTTTCTTTGACTTTGTTATATCTGATGATATGGGCAATTATTTTGTGGATAACAAGATATATTATGGTAGCCATTGTGGGTTTATCTTGTTTTGAAGTCCTTTATTGCATTCATTGTTTGTTTTTTATTGGTTCTATTCTGTTCTGTTTTGTCTGATTTTCCTATGTCTGATGGTTTGGGCAGCTGTTTTGAAGATGAGAGGCATTATGGTAGCCATTGCTGATTTCCTGCTATCTTGTTTTGAAATCCTGCATTACTGACACTGTTTTGTTTTGATTGGCTTTATTCTGTTTTATTTTGCTTGGTTTTATCCTCTTTAAAACAAAAAAAAAATAAAAAAAACCCTTAAGACCCAAATTTAAAAAATTAGATGAAAAATTATATGTATACATCAATGAATATAGAAAAGCATTGGACAAATTATAACACTGATTCATAATAAAAATCTCTGTAGCCAAAACTAAAGAAAAGTAATTCTGCTTTGTGAAGAACATATACTATAAATCTAAGATGACATCATCATCAACAGTGAGACATTCAAATATTGCTCACTAAGTTGAAGGATAAAGCAAGTTTTTGCTTTGTTTTGTGTTGTTTTTGGTTTTGTGTTTTGTTTTACCTCTACATTTAACATGATACTGGAAATTCCAGCTAATGCAATAAGAAAAAGGAAACAGAATATAAATCTTTCTTTGACCACATAGGGCATAATAATCTAAGCTTTAAAAAGATCTGAAAAAGCCAGACATGGTGGCACATGCCTATAATGCCAGCTCTCAAGATGCCTAAGCAGGAAGATCACTGTGAGTTCAAAGCTAATCTGAGCTACAGAACATATTTAAGGCCAGCCTGAACTGTGTAGTGAGACCATGTTTCAAAAAGATTTAAAAAAAATCTCAAATGTCACAAAATCTTTTAAACTAAAATCAGTTATTATGTTTTAGTCAGTTATCCACTTGCTGGTACAAAATACCTGACACCTACAAATTAAATGAAAAATGATTTAATTTGGACACAGAGAGGGTTCAAACACCATGGTGGAAAAGTATAGCCGGGCAAAGCTACTTAGTCATAGTGGCCAGCATATACACTCTGTCAGAAAGCAATGGGAAAATGATAAGATATATAGACCGTAAGATTGCAACTGCATCATTGTCACAGACTCACTGAGAAGCATGCTGTACCAATTCCCTAAGGAACTTTCAAATTAATTGACTTGATAACTGAGTTTATGTCTCAAATTCCACCTCTTGTTAAATTTACACCCAAGGATAACTTTTTAAAATACACTTAATGTCTAGATAGGCTGTCATAATTCTTCCTAACATGATATAGCAATCCAGCATACAACTAAAGCAACATCAATCCCTTCCCCAAATTCTCAACAGTTCTAGTATTGCTTACAAGTCCAAGTTCAAAATCTCCAACACCCTAGTCAAACTCTTAGCTGTGCATCTCAGTAATAATTAAAAAACAAGTTCCATAATCTGCATAGTCCCAAAATTTTGCGACTCAAGACAAACATTTCATTTCAAAGGGGAGGAACAGGGAGATTGAAATCATCTTATCACAAGACTAAAACCCTGCAAAGCAAATGTTAAATCCTGTAATTTCATATCTAGTATACTGGGTATGTGATGGTGAAATGTCAGTTTCAGAGAGTTCAGCTGACACTACCCTTATGGACTTTTAGATTAGACCCTTCATAGCCTCTGTCCTGGACTGGCTCCAGTTGATATCTGTTCCTTGGCAGATATTCCACATTCTTGGAATCTTTTGGTCATTGCAGAGCTCTTTTGCAACTTTGGACTCATTTCCACAGCTTCACACTCTTACTTTTCTGCAGCTCATTGCCAGGGCTCTCAGCCCTTGATTTGAAATCTGGATGAAAGTTTCCCTAATTTCACAACTCTTGTATTCCATATGCCTAAATAAAAACAGCATTACGTGGATGACCAAAGGGTTTTTCCTTAAATGAAAGGTTTTATAGTTTTGCAACATTTAGCATATGATGTTCCACAGCTTGCCAATTCCCAACATGCCCTCAAGGCATCTTTTTTCCTATCCTGATTCAAAGTGTTTTGTGTCTTTTATACAGGCTAATCTCTCCAAGTAACAGGTTTAAGATTTATTCAAGCTTTGTTTCTGGCTCAAATCTAAGTTTTCCAAATGTTTCTACTCTTTTTTTTCCCTCTGTTCTCACTGTATATTCCACTAAAACTAGCCAGCAGTAACCATGCCACAGACAGAAATGATGGGTACCTGCAATTTTTGTTTAACAGGTCAATTAGTGTACTAGCTTTAAATTCAGCCTCATACAGTCTTAGGACATAAACATTAAAAAATTTACCAGAGTTTAACATCAATATCTTGTATTCCAGTTCTAAACAGAGTCATCTTTCCCGACTGAGGTATTATTTCTCTGACTTTTATTCCTCCATTGCTATAAATATTCTGATCTTCTGAGCTATGATTAGAATCACCCATTAACTCTGCTTGCGATACTCCATAGTTGCTGTAGTCCATATACTCAAACCATCTAAAACATCTTCTGCAAACCATTCCCAAAGACTTATTAGCCAAATACTACCTCACTTCTGTACTAATTTTTATGTTACTCATCTTTCCTGTCACTGTTAAAAAAGTACCTGACACCCACAACTAAATACAGAGAGAGAAAAAATTTGGTTTATGGATACAAAGGGTATTTTTTCATGATTGACTAGCTTCAAGGCTATAATATCATGATGGAAAGACATGGAACAAAGCTGCTCATTTCAGCTTTCTTTGAATGCAAAAGAGAGCATGGAAAGACTTCCCAGAGATGAAGGGATACCAATGATTCATGCAGATATTTCCAGAAATGTGCTTTACTGATCCCCTAGGTGGCTCTCAAAAAATCAAATTCACAAACCAGCTTAACTGTGACATGTAGTAAGGTGTCAAGATAAAAGGTTAATATAAAAAGTCAACCACTTGCATATCTACTAGCATTAAACAAGGAAAAGTAGAAATTATTAATACAACATTATTTATACTAGAAACCTAAACAAGAAATGCATGTGTATAAATCTAACAAAATCCATTAAGATTTATTCTAAGGAAAATCACAAAAAATCTGATAAAATGAAGAATTAATAAATGAGTTTATTTTTCCACTCATATATAAAGAGACAACATTTGAAAATTTATTCTTCCTAACACAACCTAAAGATTCAACGCAATCCTACTCAGAATTGAAGAAAGTTATTTTATGCTGTTAAACATGAATTTAATGTGAAAGAGAGGAACTTTGGCTGCAATAATGAGACATATAATTTGAGGACATTTTTCTTTCAGAACAATAGACCATGTCCAATTTTCTCAACCTAACATTACTTCTGTGTACTTGCTGAGAAAAAATACCTGATACCTAATATTAAGGAAGGAAAGTTTTATTTAGCTCACAGTTTGTGGAGGCTTTAATAAGTAATCAGCTGGCTCCAAAGTAGGGTGGCATGGCACAGGGGCAACACTTCAAGGTAGCAGAAGACAGAAAAAGCAACAAGAGCAAAAAGAGGGAGAACAAGTCTCTTTTCCTTCCTTATATTGCATTCAGGCTACCCACATTCAAGTAGGTGTAGCATTCACACTTCCTCCACACCCTCCTCTTACTCGGGCTGAAAATGTTTATAAAGTGAGGACCCTAGTCTTATGCTGAGTCACTTAAATTGATGCAATAAACTTCTCAAATTGACACAATAAGCAGCATCCTAAAGTGGTAAGGGCGTGCTCTCTACACCATGGGATGTAGAATTGATGTGTTACTTAGTTAAGCTTCTAAACTTCTTGAGCTGACACAATGTGTGAACACAGACCCTCAAGTCAAGAAGAACTTGGAGTGAAGTATTTCAAGTCCTGAAAGAAAACAACTTCCAACAGAGACTGATGTACCCTGCAAAACTGTCTTTCAAAATAAATGGGGAAATAAAATATTTCCATGAAAAATAACTTAAGAAATTCATGACCAGCATACCAATCCTACAAAGGGTACTGAAAGATATTCTAGCCAGTGGTAAGAATAATCACAATTCCAAGAAAAACAATAGAAAGAAACCACCAGGCAAGAAAATCAATTAAACAAAGGGAGAAGCAGAGAACCAGTAGTAGACAAACAACAAGGTAGGGATAACCCAATATATATCAGTTGTAACCATCAATGTAAATGGCCTCAACTCACCAATCAAAAGAAACAGACTGACAGAATAGATCAAAAGACAAGATTCAGCAATATGCTGGATACAAAAATCACATTTAACTAAAAAGAAATTCATAGACTGAAAGTCAAAGAATGGAAAACAATACTCCATGCAGCAGGAATCCAGAAAAAGCAGGGGTAGCTATTCTGTTTGTAGAAAATGTGAACTTCAAACCAAGAATGCTCAAAAGAGATAAATAAAAGGTCAGTGCATACCTCTTCAGGAATACATCAATAGAAAGAGATAACAATCATAAATATGTATGAAGCAAATATGAGAGCACCCAATTATGCAAAACAAGCATTAATAGACATGAAAAATCAAGTAAGCAGTGACACAATTGTAATGGCAGAACTTAATATCCCACTGTCACAATTTGACAGGTTAACCACACAAAAAATCAGCAAAAAATCATAAGAACTAAACCAAATGGTGAACAAATGAACTTAGTGCATGTTTACAAAGTGTTCCACCCCCAAACATCAGAATACACATTCTAGCCAGAGATAATAATCATCACAATTCCAAGAAAAACAATAGGAAGAAACCACCTGACAAGAAAATCAATTAAACAGAGGGCAAAGCAGGGAACCAATAGCAGCTACACATGGGATGTTCTGTGCAAAACACCATACACTAGCCCACTGAACATGCTTAAGTAAATGCAAAGGAAATGAAATTATCCCATGTATATGATCTGACCATAGTGAATTGAAATTGAACATCAATGGCAAAAGACACCACAAAAACTCCATAGACACATGGAAATTAAATAACATCCTCCTGAACAAACAATGGATTACAGATGAAATTAAAGAATAAAATAGCAGTATATATACAATAAACAAAAATGCAGATAAAACATACCAGAACCTGTGGGACTCAATGAAAGCACTTCTAAGAGGAAAATTTATAGTGATGAATTTCAACATCAAGAAAGCAGTACAAGGGCTGGGAGTTTGGCTCAGTGGCTTAAGCGCCTGCCCTGGCAGGTGCGAGGTTGTGAGTTCAATCCCCGGTGCCGCAGGAAAAAAAAAAAAAAAGAAAGCAGTACAAACACACACACAAAAAAACAACCTAGTTGCATCTCAACCTTTTAGAGAAAGGAGCAAGTCAAGGCCAAAGCTCATACAATGGTGGGAATTATAAAGTTAGGAGTAGAAATTAATGCTATTTGAGACTATGAAAACAACACAAAAAAATCAATGAACCAAAGGGTTTGTTCTTTAAAAGATTAAATAAAAAGAATAGACCCTTAGCCAATCTTATCAAAAAAAGGAAGGAAAAAATCAAACTCATGAAATGAGTAAAGAAAAGGGTGAAATCATATGGATCCTGTGGAAATCCACAAGATCATCAATATCTATTTTGAGATTTTTTTCTCTAATAGGTTGGAAAACATCGAAGAAATGGACAGAATCCTACATCTGTATGAATTAGCAAAGTTAAGTCAAGATAACATAATTTTTTATGATTCAATATAAATTAATAAAATAGAAAATGTAATTAAAAACTTACCAACAGAGAAAAGCTCAGATCTTGATGGATTCACTACTGAATTCTACACCAAATTTAGGGAAGGTTTGATGCCAATATTCCTCAAACTCTTTAGTGAAATTGAAAGGGAAACAGTACTCCCTAACTCATTTCTGGAGGCAGGTATTACCCTAAAACCAGTACCAGAGAAAGACTCCCCTCCACACACACACATACACACACACACACACACACACACACACACACACACACACAAAGAACCAAAACAAAACAAAAAAAAAGAACTAAATGCCAGTCTCTCTAATGATCATAGATGCAAAAATCTTCAATAACATACCAGCAAAACTAATGCAACAAATCATCAAAAAGTTTATATAACAGTACCAAGTGAACACCAGGAATGCAGAGATGTAAATCAATGAATGTAGTACATGATATCAACAGAGCCAAAGACAAAAAAAATCATATGATCATCTCGATAAATGCAGAAAAAGCTTTTTATATAGTCTAACACCTATTCATGATGAAAACCCTACAGAAAATTGGAATAGATGATCTTAATCTCAGTCTAATAAAAGCCATCTTTGACAAACCGACAGCCAATGTCATACTAAATAGTCAAAACCTGAAAGCTTTCACCCTGAAATCAGGAAAAGACAAGAATGTCCACTATCTGAGCCTTGAAAATATACTTCTCAGTGAACTAAATAAGTCATACATATGTAACCATCACATTGTTGCACTTGTGTGATGAACTGAAACAAATGTGTATAAAAATTAGTTAAGATAGTTAAAGAAAAAGAACTTTGAGTGAAAAGTTTTCACAGGGTCATTTTCAAATTTCATTTTTAATGTAAACCGTTTTTTTGAAAATAATAGAGCAATCATAACAAAAAAAAGATAGTCATATAGCTGGTTTCTCTTGATTCATTGAAGGGAAAGTATTGTGCTAATAATTTTCTGGACAATGTTTCATGTCTATATCTCATCCCTAAACAACTGCTGTGAAAATAACAATACGAAGTGTGTGGATTATTGTTACTCTCCTATTGGCTTGCTGTGAAATTGTGCTTTACTTTAATTTCTTGCTTTTCTTCTGTTTGAAATAATAATAATAATAAAGAATCTCCACTATCACTGCTCCTCCTCAATGTAGTTCTGGAAACATTAGCCAGAGTAATTAGACAAGAGAAAGAAATAAAGGGAATAAGCCTAGGAAAAGAAGAAGTTAAATTATCTTTATTTGAAGATGATATGATACTATACATATAAGAACCTTAGAACCTACCAAAAGACATCTGGATTTAATAACCAAATTCAGTAGCATAGCTGGATACAAAATCAACACTCAAAAATCAGTAGCACTCCTGTACACAAGCAACAAACTCGCAGAGAGAGAAATTAGGGAAACTCTTCACAATAGCATCCAAAAGATGAAATAGGAATCAATCTTACAAAAGAAGTAAAATGCCTATACAGTGAAAATTACAGTACTCTGAAAAAGCAGATCAAAGAGGATATCAGAAAATGGGAAGTTATCCTTTGCTCATGAATAGGAAGAACCAACATAGCGAAAATGGTCATATTCCCAAAAGCATTACATAGATTCAACGCAACTCTGATCAAAATACCACAATATACCTCACAGAACTAGAGAAAGCATTTCTATAACTCATTTGGAAACAGAAGACACCTAGGATAGCAAAAGCTATTCTGTGCAACAAGGAAAATTCAGGGGGCATTACATTTGTTGTTTTATGCAACAAATCTGTGATAAAATTAGCTTAGTACTGGCAAAAATACAGACCTGAGAATCAGTGGAACAGTTTAGCAGATACAAACACAACTACAAACACACCCAGCCATCTTATTTTTGACAAAGGGGCCAAACATGACCAATGGAAGAAAGATAACCTTTTTAATAAATGGTGCTGAAAAAACTGTCTTTCCCCATGCTGAAGACTAAATTTAAGTCCATGTCTATCACAATGCAGTAAATTAAAGTCAAAATAAATCAAAGATCTAAATATTAAAACAGACACACTAAATCTGCTGGAAGAGAATTTAGGTAGAAATCTTAAAGACATTCAGGTAGGTGGAGATTTCAGAAATACAAAAGTGAGAATTTATTGCAGTGAAAAATAAAGTATCATAATTGAACCATATTTTAATATTCAAGTTTGAGTTCTGATTATTACAGCAGCTAGCACTACTATAATGAACACCTATAATTTAAAATTTACAACCCACTAAAGCAGCAAATAACTAAAACAAAATCAAACTACACTTCAATTCTATTATCTGTGGGCATTCTCAAAGAAATAAAAAACATTTTCAGCCTTCTGCAAAGAGTTTCATTGTAAGTCTCTGGGTGCTTACACAACTGGATGTGACAGCATGTAATTATAGTGACTGGGTTGTAAGTCATGTGTTTTAATTATACTTTCATAGACTAGACATGAGAGGCGATTTCAGTCACGTGGTGATATTCACATATCTTATTTGTGTGACAGTGTTTGGAGGTTTCTTGTTAGCTTTCCTTCACTGAGACCAAATCTTTGAGAAAATAAATTTAAAAGGAAGAAAGGTTTATTTTGGTGCATGGTCCCAGAAATTTTACTCCTGCTCAATTGGCCCTGATGCTTTGGGGCTGTGCTGACGCAAAATATCCTGGAAAGAAGCATGTGGCAGTGCACAGCTGTTCATCTCATGAAGAACATGGCATAAAGAGAAGGGACAAGGATCTCAATGTCCTGTTCAAAAATATGAGCCTGATAACCTACTTCATTGCACTAGATCCTACTTACTAAATATTCAACTACCTCCCAACAGCACCACAAGCTGATGAACAAATCATTAATACATGAGCCTTTGGGAAACACTTTAGACCCAGACTATAGCACATAGACTTTTATCTATTTCTAAATTTCCTTTTGCTGTGTACACCTCTAATGCTGGACTCCTTAGGGAGATTTTTAATATGTACTGAATCATTCAGTTTTCTCAGTTCTTGACAACAAAATAGTGTGATTAAACTGGAACAGATGCCACCAGTGAGTAGTAATCAAATAAAGAAGAGCAACAAAAACATCTAACCAGGACCTCAAAGTTATTATTTAATACTATCACAAATGAGTCTTTTATTAGTTCTTATCCTACTCTTTTTAAAATACCCTGGCATTACTTGCTTAATGAAGTCTCAGCGGAGTGCCCTCTTGGCCAAGTCTAAGTAGTGTTCCTGTGCTCCAATTCTGAGAGACATGGAAACAAAATCTTTATTTCCTTTTTTCAATTTTCAAAGATACATGTTTACAAAATTGAGCATTCCTCAAAGTCAAGGAGGGAAATTGAATAAAGGAAAATAAAAAAGTTGACTAACAATCATTGTACTCCCAAAATATCAATATATTCAATGCGAGATATCTTCTCTCTAAGTGCCTATATTCAATTAACAAAAGAACTCCGAAACTCCCCTCACTCTGCGTATTTCACCATCTATGAAGACCATAGTATTTTAGTAAATAGTATTTTAAATTTCTCCACATGCAATATGATATTTTCATTAAAATTTAAGCTTCAAGATTTCCTTGGTTAAGTTGGAAGAAGTAAAAAAAATTGAAACTGATTATGTCATGTCTTAAATATATGATTATGTCACTTTTTATCAGTACATGTTTGCATTATATGATACGTGCATTCCTCACGTGGAGATGGTACATGTCCATAACACATCTTAGTTCTTTTATTATTTCTCCTCTCCCACACTTCTGACCCCTCCATCTCTTGATCCCCTTCTCATTTTTGAAAAATATCTTTAGTTGCTTTCATTTTTTAAAAATTTGCTTCTTAAGCCGGGCGTGGTGGCGCACGCCTTTAATCCCAGCACTCGGGAGGCTGAGGTAGGCGGAGCGTTGTGAGTTCGAGGCCTGCTTGGGCTACAACGCGAGCACAAGGCCGGCCTGAGCTACATAGTGCGACCCTGCTTCAAAAAACTAGGGCCGGGAGTTTGGCTCAGTGCCTTAAGCGCCTGCCCTGGCAGGCGCGAGGTCGTGAGTTCAATCCCCGGTGCCGCAAAAAAAAAAAAAAAAAAAAAAAAAAAAAAAAATTTGCTTCTTGCTTATAATCTGGTTTACTCATATTATAGAAACCATGCACTTTAAAACTCACAAAAGCCTTGTTAGACACGATGGCTTTGTGATACTAATCTCAGCTAAGAAATATTTTTGAATATATCATATCTAGCCATGCGGACTGGCTTACATGCAGCTGCATCTTTTTCTGTCTTTACTTGTTCTGTTATTATCTGTTGCTTAATATTCCTTTTGTGCATGTTTATGAATTTTAACAGTGACATTTACCTTGTGGGAAATTTTCTATTATTATTATTCTGAAAATAGTGTTAACATTCTGTCTCTTGGCTCTAAATGTACATTTATTTGAAATTTTGTTATATTGAAATTTTATCTTTAACTTTAAATATGACAGGGTTGCAGTCATTTATTATATTTTCCATACTTTAATTAATACCTAATATAAAAAGAAAAACTAATACAAGATGTAAATAATTCTAAATCTAAGATAATTGAGAAGGATCTTTTCTCTTTTTGCTATTATAATTGCCTAATGATAAATTTGAAAACAATAGATGTTACTAATTTTTTTTTTTTTTTTTTTTTTTTTGGTACCAGAGATCAAAGTCACAACCTCACAATTGCCAGGCAGGTGCTTATGCTGCTGAGTTAAATCCCTGGCCTAGATGTTACTAATTTTGACAGTCTAGTTCATTAAGAACTTTTAGATTGTCATTATTGATAAAGATCTGTCATGCATCTAATAGAATATATTTTGTGATTACCCTTTTAGAAATGTACTGGCAATATTTTGTATAGAGAAATATATACACATATAAACACATACATTGATTTAAGTGATATATATGGTGAATATGTATACATACATACATAGTCAGTTAAATTATGAAATTGTAACAAATTACTTTCAAGGATTACTGCTAGAAAGATAAGATTATTTCCTATCTATGCCACCTGTGTGTTTCTGTCTAGTATTCTTTTAAAATGTTTCTATGCTTCTTTTTGACTCAAATATACCCTATTGAGAGTGTTTTCTTCAGAACTACTGGATTTCTCTATGCCCAAACAATTTTACTGTTAAGGATTTTTCTTGCTTTTTCAATTTATAAAACTACCTCAATAAAAGATCTTTATGAATAAAGATGATTTTTAATATGATTTTGCAGAATGTTTTTCAGTTCTATTTCCAAAAATTTACACACCAACATTTCTCTGTGAAGAAAGCAGTTTTCAGTGGATGTACTTTCTTTTTTTAGTAAGAGTCAAATTTCACATGAAAATAAACACTAATTGGTCAAAATATACAAAACTGTCGACATAGATCCTCTAAGACAATAATTGTTTCTAAAAATAAAAACAAAACTTACATATTTTAATCTGCCCATTTTAGTCAACTCTTTGTAACACAAAAGTTTTTTTTACTTAATTGCACAATCATTGAATAATTTACTAATAGCACACAATGATATTTATTAAGATATTTTTTAAATAATAAACTTAGGGAAAGAGCTATTGTATTTATTATAAAAAAATCTCGTCAACAAATGTGATGTAATATTCACATGTTGATTTGTTTGTGTAAAAAGAAACTTTCCTATTTTTCATCCTATACCTTTCCTAAAATTATACTTTTCAATTTTATGTGCATGTAAAATAAGTTTTGGTTTTATTTTTGATGTATTTTAATCATATATGTTAACAAATCTCATTGTCATATTTGGACAGATGCACACAGTTTGCACTGATCACATTCAGTCTCTCTTTATGCATTCTCCTCCTTTTTCTTAAGTTCTAGAAACTAATGACTATTCTGTAGTGGAGTCAATGTTTTGGTTTTAACTTCCGCCCATGAAAGAATATGTCTTGTTTTTCAGAGTCAGTGTTATTTTACTGGAGGCCCATCCATTTTGTTGAAAATGACAGAATTTCATTCTTCTTGGTAGTTAAGTAACACTGAGTTTATTCAGGTGGGCGCACACTGTCAGGGCCAGCAGTCAGACTGCTTCCAAGAGAGGAATCCAGATGTCAGGATGAAAGGTTGGGATTTTTATGACAGTGGAGACATGGGAAAAGGGTGTGAGATTCCAAATATAGGTATTTTAGAAATTTGTATTCAAGGGGACCCTGCTCCTTATAATCTTCAGGAACACCTGTGCTGTAACTGAAGTTGTACGTTAGAGTTGCCTGTGACAAGGCTCAGTTCTCACAGAAGTCCCTTTAGCTTTAGGTAAGGATGCTTGTGTACACTGACTCTTAGAGAGAAGATGGGTCAGTATTCATGGGGAAGAAAGAAGCGGTCTTATATTTTTGTCTTGTGCAGTTTCTAGCCTGTATCAGTGCAGGACATCATGACTGCTGGTGCATGTTGGGCAGGACTGTGTCAACAGAGAAATTTGACTGTGAAGAAGTTAAAAATCTGTCACATGAATCAGTGGAATTCTTCTGATGTGACTGCCTCCTAGTTGTTGTTTGCTCCAAAGGATTCACAGTGGTAAACATGTACTATTGTACCCTGGAAGCATCCTTTGAAATGCTGTTCTTCAAGAGAACAAGCCTGTTTCCCAAACCATGGGACGACAGAGACCTCACTTTCAGAGTTGCCAGCTGATATATCCTGAGGGCCTGTTCTCAGGTACACTGGCCAAATCTAGAAATGTTTCATTCCTCCTACTCCATGCTCTGCCCTCTCTTTCAAAATTCTAAAGGGCTCAGCTATTTGTCTTACTAAGAGGTGTTTGATAGTAAGTTCTCATTTCTAATTATTGCATAAGACATTGCAGGTAATGGGGTCTATGAGGCATCTTGACCTCTGAGTTACGGAACAACCTAGAGCTTGAAAAATCTGAAAGTCACAGATCAATAAAAACCTAGATTTAGGACTAGGGGCACCATTGACAATTGAGAGTGAGGAGTACTCATTATGGAATTACAGCATAGGATTGAAATTGTAAAGCACTTTCTGAAACTGATGCTCTCTAAAGAATTTGCATCTATATTAAAGATTCTGCTGAGTAGAAGATCACGATCATGGAGAGATGGAATTTTGCATAATTGAGCAGACTTTTCTCACGTTATTTTAAGCCTTCTAGGGAAACAACCTTGTGCTTTTACCCTTTTTATCTGCACTAGCATTCTTGTGACTAGGAGATAAATCACTCATAAAATATTGTTAATCTTGTAATGTTTGCTCTACAGTCTGATGAAAAGCAGACAAGCAGCCTTCAACAATCCCAAAGCTAAGAATACAATAATGTGACATCTGAAGCCTAGAGAAGAGCTCCTTACCTCCCCAATCTCCCTGCCAATGCATTTGTTAAATTAATTTACAACTTCTAATCAACCCAATCCACATGTTGGCAATAGCAGCATTGTAACAGGGATGTGCTAAATTGCGCTGCATAAGTATTTCTTCTAAGGAGTAAAAAAATTTCCTCCAGTTCTCTGTTTCACTAGTAGAACCTGTTCAACAGAGTAAGTGAATAAAGGCTATTGAAAGAGTTACTTTAGGATGGGAAAACTGTCATCAGTTTACAATTTTCTCTACAATGCATCATTCATTAAGTATCAGGAGTCTCCCCACTTCCACAGCAAAAATTGAAAATAAATTGAAACAAAATCTTGGTATAAAGTACACTACCACATGAGGATGCAAGACCTTTATCATACTTGTGAGAATAAGGTTTTGTGTTATTAGTGTTCATCATTAATACTAGCATCATACAGTATATGAATTTAAAATATAGTCTATCTTGTCACATCTGTATCACATAGAACTATTAGGAATACCTCCTACAATTTGGAATTCAATGAAATTCTCCCCAAGAAACATTTCATGTTAATTAAATCAGGCACACAAAACAAACACCACGTGGTCCACTTATAAGTAGAATCTAAAAAGCTAATTTCATAAAGTTGAAGACAGAATATTGGTCACCAGAGACAGAGCAGAGTGGTGGCAGTAGGAGAAATGGCAAGAGGTCAGTCAGCACATACAATATTATAGCTTGATTAAAATAATAATTTCTGATATTCTGTGACAGTAAGGGTGAATATACTTAATAGTAATGTACTTGTCTTAGTCACTTTCTCACTGCTGAGACAAAATTCTAGACACTAACAATTAATGGAGAGGTTTATTTTGGTTCATGCTTTCAGTTCATTGTGGCACCAAGGCAGACACATCGTGACAGGAGGGCACTAACAGAGGCAAACTGCTCACGTAGTGGTATCCAGGAAACAGAGAGAGAAGGGAGGAACCAGGAGGGAGATAAAAACCTTTTGGGTAGGCCCCCAATGACCTACCCCATTGCCAACAGCACCCTTAGCTAATTCACATGACCCAGTCACCTTTTAAAAGTCCAGCCTCTGATCATATGAGAGTTTTGTGGTTCATTCTTGCTTTAAACCATGAAAGTATTGTATATAGCTATCTCCAAATAATCAGGAGAGAATTTTCATGTATTTATCATAAAGAAATGATAGAAATTTAAGGTCTATGTATATTGATTGCATTAATAACTGCCTAATATGCAGATGAATCAAAAATCACTTTTTGCCTCATAAACATGTGTAAATGTATGTATTAATTAGAATGAGCTATTTTTAAATTACTTAAAAGGCAGAAAATTAAAACAAAATTAAAATATATTTTACTTATATTTCTTAAAAACTGTAAAATTTTCTATAGGGTTATATGAGGTATCAAGGTACTTCTAAACAAAAGTTCTTCATCATGGTACAGACGTATTTTCTAATTAACAGCATCATCACCTACATTCCACACATAGTATTGGTCAGAGTCATCAAAAATGATGAATAGCTGGTCTTTGAGTCCCTTAAAGTTAGCATTTCATCCCAAACTAAGATTGTTAAGGTTTACATGTCTCAGTTGTTTATTTGAAGGTTGGGAGTGTATTCTTCTCTTAAGATTGGTACTGCAGGTGGAACACCAAGATGGAGGAGTGATAAGCAGCACAGAAAGAGTCTCTGAGTGCTGCCATCCAGATGCTGAAATATAGCAATGTGATGAAGACAAGAAGGAAGAAAGTGAGCTCCTTGGACCCAGGAAGGATCTGAAACATGAATCGAAGCCAATGGAGAGTGAATAGAGAAACTTCAATGAAGGAGGAGGAAGCAACTAGCAGTGCCTTCTCCCTGACATGGGACTCACTGTGAGAGAAGAGCAGTCCAAATCTGTAGAAATGTAGTGGTAGCTGGTGATTCCAGAGGCCTCCACAGATAGACACAGCAATGGAGGAAAGCAGCAGATACAAAGGACTGCATTACCTGGAAGTGAGTCATAGGGTTCAGTCATCACATGTGAGAGACTGATTGACTGGGAGCCATCTTGGAGAAAGGACAGATGAGTTTAGAAGTCAGAGTGGCTGCTAGCTCCATCTAGTGACTCCCAGCTAGGGTCAGGCCCACAGAAGGTACACTGAGGTCTGCAGGCCAAATGAGCCTGATCTTGGCCAGAAGGTACAGGTTGCTGAGATTATCCACTACTCCACCATAAAGCTACTGCTGACTTGCTGGGATAAATCAACAGACATCAAGTTTGTCTCCACATGCTGTCTACCAGTGACAGCAGAGACAAACCTGGAAGTAAATTTTTATTTTCTCTCTCTCTCTTGTTTTTTGTTGTCATTGCTGATGTTGTGGTTTTGCTTTTTCTTTTCTCCATCACTATTTGACCTTGTTTTTATATGAATGTAAATGTTGTTTCTCTTTGTGCTAGTAATTCAGCTCTATTCTTCCTTTTTATCTCTTTCCTCTTTTTCTCTCCAGTCTTCTGTACCAGTTTAGCATTCCCTTTGACCTCCACCCTTATTCCTAATCTCTGCCTCTTCTTCCACTTGTCTATTTTTTCTTTCTTAACTCATTTTAAATATTAACCACTGAGGGAAAAATTGACATATTAAAGACATATAATGCATATAATTTTCTGATTTGTTTTAGATTTTGTTATGTAACCACAAAACTGCTTCATATGATTGAAGTTGTCAAATTAATGGTTAGCTCATTTTGCAATTTTCTAGGTTGTGTTTGATGCTATTGTCATTACTGATGGTACCACTATAGCAAAAATGACATAACTGTTCTAAACAGCTATTCTTCCTTGTATTTGAGACTGAGATTGACTAAAAGTCACAAAAAATACTGTGACAGAGTCCCAGTGAAGCAGGGACTGGGTCAAACATGCAGCAACTTCTCATTCCAACAAATTGAAGAGCTAGAAACTTGCAACAGACCCAAAACCACAAAGTCAGTCATAGGTAGAAGATACCTCAGAGAAGTGGCCACTTCCTAAGGGTTCTAAACACTAGCAAAAAAGCCTCTCACTAGAGGCAATTTACAAGTATCACCCCAGGAATAAAACTACAAAAAAATGATAAAACATATAAACAAGATGTAACCCCAGACATCTGTTCACCAAAGGCAAACCCAGAGGACAATGAGGTGGGATAATCCAAAAGCTACCCATCTGGCCTCTCTGAAGAGATACCAATAAAACAGCTGAATGAGTTACTAGAAAAAATCAAATCAGATATAATTCCTCAGATAACCACAGAAATGGTGTCTACAATGAAACCAAGCTTAGTGACTCTAGACCAGATACAGACAAAGAAGAAGAGGAGCTTAAGAAAATTGTGCAAGCTGTGAATGCTCAGCAAAGGAAAGAAATATAATCCATAAGGCAGGTTGAAGCAGTTATCCAGGAAAGTAAAAATTCCATTGAAAGTATCTGCAGATTAAGCCAGTAGGAGGACAGAATCTCATCTCAGATATAGAAGAAGATAGGCTTGAATTTATCAATCATGAAAAGAAAGATTTCTTTAAAATAGCAAGGGACCATGAAGACATAACACCAGTACTTCTCACACTCTTCGTTAAATTTCTTGTGGAATTCAGAAGGCAATCTGTCAGGGCCAGGGTTTCTCTTTATTCGTAGTTATTCAATTACATCTTTGATTTAGTTGATTGGTATTATTTACTTAAGATTTTTGTATCTTCCTGAATCAGCTTTGACAATTCATATGTATCTGGGATTCTGTCCATTTATTTTGAATTTTCCATCTTATTAGAAAACAAGTTTTCAGAGTAGGGATATATGGTTTTCTGGATTTCTGCAAGATGCATTGATATTTCACTGTTTTTATTCCTAATTGTGTGGATTTGAGTCTTTTCTTTCCTTTTTTGATAAATTTTTGATAAGATTTGTCAATTTTATTTAATCTTTCACTGGACCAACTCATCAACTCATTGATTCTTTATATTTTCTTTTTATTCTCCACAGTTTTAGTTTCTGCTCCGATCTTTATAATTTCCTCCCTTTTACAACCTCTTGACTTAGCCTGCTCTTTTGTTTTTCTAGAAGTTTAAGATTCACCATTAAGTTGTGTATTTGTGCTTGTTCTGTTTTCCTGATATGGGTATTCACTGTTATAATTTCTCCCTTAGGACTATTTTACATAGCAAAAGCAAATATAGTGAAAATGGCCATACTTCCAAAACTTTTATACAGATATAATGCAATTTCAATCAAAATTCCAATAGTGTACCACACAAAAGTAAAGAAAACAATCCTAAAACTCATTTGGAACCAGAAGAGACCTAGAAAAGAAATACAATTCTGAGGAACAAAAGCAAGGCAGGGGCATCACAATCCCTGAAGTGAAATTATAGCATAAACTACTGTGATAAAAGATAGCGTGGTACTGGCAAACAAACAAACAAACAAACAAACAACAAAAAACAGACCTGAAGATCAACGGAACAGATTAGGAGATGCAGAAGGAACTCCAGACATATTCAGTCAACTTATATTTGATGAAAGTGCCAAACACATTCACTGGAAGAAAGATAGCCTTTTTAATAAATGGTGCGTGACCTGGCCCACGTAGGGTTGGGATCAGTTCCTGTGTGGATATCCCCTTGTCCTGGGAAGAGGAGCATGGCTGGAAATGAGGCCACCCTCTGGCCCATCACAGAATGCACATTCGTGGAGAGCCTGGCACTAAACCATTCATAGACGACCTGTTTCTGGGTTGGGCCATTGTATGTAGCAGAGCAGCTCCCTCCCTGTGATCTATTGAAAGTCAGCTGTTATAGTGTGGTCACATGGCCCCCACTTAAGTCTCATGTAATCATGGACAGGGCTGGGTCTGGCATTTGTGATTGGCTTGTTGTCTAGCACTGGGATTGGGGGTATGAGAGTTGTTACCTTCCCAGGGTGGAGCTGAAATACAGTGTAACGGTAAGAAAGAGACATGTTTTCCCTCTCTTGCTGGTTTATGCCTTGTTTTTTTGTAGTGGCAATGAATGGTGGCCCTGCCATGCCACACTGCCTTGGAGCCCCCTGAGCATGGATTGAAACCCCCAAGAACTGTAAGAAATAAACCTTTCCTTCCCTAATTTTGGGCATCAGGTATTCTGTCTCAGCAATGAAAAAAAGTAACCAAGACAGAATTTGGTACCAGTGGAGTGGGGTCATTGCTGTGACTGAACCTGACCATCTGGTTCAACAACCTTTGAGAATGGCTTGTGGGAAGAGTTTGGAAAGGTTCAGAGATATTGCCTAAAAGAGTGGTGGTGGAACAGCTTAGTCTCTTCCATATGTGAAATTCTGGTCAGAGCTCAGAAGACCAGAAGGCTGATAGAAAGGCCTGTCAGTAAAGACCAGACTTATGAGGTTTCTGCTGGGCAGAAGGACTGCATTGGTTGTTGGACTCCACATGATGTGTGTTACAGTTTGGCAGAAAGTTTGTCTGTATTTTACTCATGTCCAGAGACTTTGCCTGAGAATAAGATTAAGGGCAATGGACTGATTAATCTGGCAAAAGAAATGTCAAGGAAGTTGAATGTTGAGGCAGTGGCATGACTATTGTTGGGGGCTTTTAGCCAGATTTATGTTGCGAATCAAGTGCAAAGTGTCCAGCATGGTGATCTAAAACTTTGTGAGTTTGGCTAGAAATCTGTGGACTGTAAAGATAGAGCTAAGACCTCCATTGCTGAGAAGGAGCAGAGAAATAAAAAAGATGGCCTGGGGCCATCCTAGAAAGCAGTATGTCTTCACCTTTTGCACCCTCAATGTGGCAAAGGTGAAAGAGTTTGCTTGGAGGAAAAAGTTGCGAAGTGCCATGTTCCAGAGTAGTGACGGAGGTCACAGGAGATTTCAAAATGGTGGTGGCTGCAACAGATTGCAGAGTGGCAGTGGTGTAGACAATCTGCTTCTCACAATCAGGTTCAGAGAGCTCAGTGATCCAGGCACTGAACCCCTACAGCCAAGAGAGAAGAAAACTTGGCTACTGCCCCAGCTGGCAGCAGATCTTGGTAGCATCCAAGTGCCACTAGGTTTAAGTTCAAGAAAACTGGACAAATTCTAAGGCTAAGGTAGTTTGCACCCTGACTTCTGAGGGCAATACATGAATGTGCAAGTGTGAAACCAAAAGTGCAATGGAGAGCCAAGGAGTTAAAAAAGGTCAGAAACATAGAGCATCCAAGGAAAGCTGCAAAAACCAAGCAGAGTGGGCTTAAGAGAGAAGTTACAGGAGTTAAGATCCCTGAAAATGCCATGGGAGGGGAGTCACTCAAACCCTTTGGAGCTCACAACTTGCCACAGATTGTTTCAGAAGCTGGACCAGCAACTATAGGATTTAATGTTTGCCCTGCTGGATTTTGGACTTGCTGTGGTTCCAACGCTTTGTATTCCCCTGTGTGTAACTTTTGAAATTGTAATGTTTATCTTGTGCCTTTCCATGTTGGAAGTGTTTAACCTCATTTTTATTTGTACAGGGGGTTACAGTTAAGAGTTTGCCATAGATCTTGGAGATTTAGCACTTGGACTTTTCAGCAATTCTGAAACTGTTAGGACTTTGGCAACTCTTGGAAATGGAGTAAATGTCTTTTGTATAAAGGATGTACATGAGTCTTTGGGGGCCCAGGGGTGGAATATTATAGTGTGGTCAGATGGCCCCCACTTAAACCTTATGTAATCATGGACAGGGTTGAGTCTGGCATTTGTGATTGGCATGTCTGCTGCTGGGATTGGTGATATGAGTGTTGCACCCACTCAGGGGTGGAGCTGACATACAGTGTAGGGGTAAGAAGGACGCATGTTTTCCCTCTCCTGCCAGTTCATGCCTTGCTGTTTTGTAGTGGCCATGAATGGCTGACCCACCATGCTACACTGCCTTGGGGCCAGCTGAGTATGGACTGAAACCCCCAATAACTGTAAGAAATGAACTTTTCCTTTCCTAATTTTGGGCATCAGGTATTCTATCTCAGCAACAGGAAAAAAGAAACCAAGATACCAGCCCTGGACACAAGGGTTTGTAAATAAATGAATAAATGGTGCTTGAAAAACTGGCCCTGCACATGCTGAAGATTGAAAATGGACCCATATGTTTCACCATGCACTAAACTTAATTAGAAGTGAATCAAATATCTAAATATTAAAACAGAAACATTAAATCTGCTGGAAAATAGAATAGGTAAAACTCTTAAAGACATTGATATAGTTGAAGACTTTATGACTAAAACCCTGATTGCACAGAAACTATTATAAACAATCAACAACTGGGATATCATCTTATTAAAAAGCTTTTGCACATTAAGAGAAATCACCTGCCAACAGATGAAGAGACAACTCACAATGTGGAAAAAATTTTGCCAGTTATTACTTGAAAATATAAGCTTGAAAATATAATACTGAAAATATAAACAGAATTCAAAAAAATAAGACCTCCCAAATTTAAAGATCCAATCCAAAAATAGGCATCTGAGATAAATAGACATTTTCTAGATGAAGAAACATACACAGTAAATAAATATATGAAAAATGTTCAAAATTTCTGGTCATTCAAGAGATGTGAATTAAAACTACATTGAGATTCTATATCATCCTGGAAAAAGTGACTATTACTAAGAAATCAACAAATAACAAGTGCTAGTGGAGCTATGGGGAAAAAGGAATTGTTCTTTATTGTTGATGAAAGTGTACACTTGTGCAATCACTGTGGAATTCAGTGTGGAAGTTCCTCAAAAAACGAAAATTGGAGGTCCTATTTGACCCAGTTATTCCCTTTCTGTGTATCTTCCCAGAAGAATTAATATCACACCACAAGGATATATGTGCACTCATATTTATAGCAACACAATTTGTAATAGTTCGATCTTGGAAACAACCAAAGTGCCCATCAACCGAGGAATGGATATAAAAGATGTGATCTTTTTAGCACAACGGAGTACTGGTCAGCCATAAAGAAGGACAAACCAGAGAATTTAGTAGGTAAATGAATGGCACTCAAGACCATACTTTTAAGTGAAATAACCCAGGCACACAAGTGTACACTTTGTATTTTCTCCATAGTGTGAGAAATTGAAAGAGTAAAGAAGATCCAAAATATACAGTAGAAATTGTAAAATGGGAAGTAACTTCAAAAGGAAAGAGAAACTGGGTTGAGGGAATGGAGAAAAGGAGAAGGGGAAAAGCAAATCATATGTATATATATATATATATATATATATATATATATATGTATATATATATATATATGTATATATATGCAAATTACACACGTATAGCAAATTATATATAATGATAGCTATATACGTATACACACGTATAGCTATATACGTATACACACGTATAGCAAATTATATATAATTTCACTTAGTTCATTGAAAAGAAGGTTTGTGCTACTATTGTTTGGGCAATTAAATTCTGATATCTTGTACTCTGAGTAACTAATTTAAAGATAATACATATTGTGCTAAACATTATTACCTTCTGATTATCTTGTTTTGAAATTTTATTTTTTTCTCTTTAAAATAAATAAAGATTAGTACTGTATGCCAAGCTAAATATGCTTCATGCTTTTTACAGTAATTGTTAAGTGCAGATTTTGAAAAGTTGTCATCTTTTCTTATTGTTCAAATCCTATCTTTCTAATTTAATTCCTTACATTATGTTTGCATTTGATACAATTTTTTCAAAAAATGGGCCAAATGGTTAAGATAGATAGGGAGAGTTTATTCAACATTATTTAAAATAAGAGAGGGATTGAAACAAAAGGCAGTAGATTTGTAAGTGTTGTGAGTATACAAAATATTAAATGGTTTTGTGGCGTTTCATGAATATGAGTAGTTTTGCTATCTGCTGCTTACTAAAGTGAAACTCTTACCTTCTCACAGAATAGAAGACAGGTAATCCTTACGTTTTTGATTGTTACATTTAAAAGAAAATGATAGCAATGTTTTTAAGAAAATCAGACCTGGTTAAAACTGACAGGATGAGAAAAGATATGCATCCCAAAGGGGCAGAAAAAGAATAAGTAACTACAAATTTTCTGAAGCACTATAATATAAGGAAAATGGGGACCTAGAATCAGAAAGAAAACTAAAGAAACATATCTTAATTTTATCAATATGAGGAAAACATTCAACCATCTAATGCATATTTTTCCATAGTTAGCCTTCCTTAGTATTTTCTGGTATTTTTGTAGTAAGACTTACCAATATAGCCTAGATTTTGTGCTGGCCCAACAGTGGAAATTAACTAGACTTTAACATTAAAATACTAATTAAGGTTATATTTTACAAGGCAGAAACTATTCTCTCTTTCAAACTTCAAATGTCCCAAATTTTCTAGACTACATTTATTAACCTTACGTTTTTATAACTAGGACTTTTTCTCACATTGAGCTCTGGAAAACTCATCTAAAGCTTGTAATTCCTTTTCAGGTTCATTTAACAGCAATCAATATATACAATTAACTTTCTGTTTTCCAATCTCTTCCATTGAAGGAAGGAGTACTTTAACTGCCTTTCATGCTATCACAGGTGATATTCTGTTCAATTATTTCTTAACTGCGTAACATATGTGAATACCCTTCTCTTTTCCATCAAGAACATTCTTCATAGCGCACCACTAACTCCCTAGCTAGTGCTACATATTGTGTGGTGTTTTGTGTTTTAATGACAGAACCATCATTTCAGTTTTCTTCATTAAAGTTAGACTAGGTTAAATATTGTATGGTTTCTCTCATATAAGAAATTGAACTTATCAATAAATAAATAGCAAAATAAAGAATGGATAATAAGAAACAGGCAAATAGATCTATTGTAAATGGGAGGGGTTCAGAAGATGAAGGCAAGAGGAAGGGTCGGGAAGGGGTCATAAAGGAATACACCTAAGATGTGTCATGTACATGTACAAAATACTCAAAATGAAAATAGTCATTATACATAGTAAACATGTACTAATAAAGTAAAAAACTGAAATGAATATTGGGATTAAAAAAGACAGGATAACAATTTCAAAAACTTACTGGTTTACAACAAATGCTGCTTTCTTGGTAATATTACATATGCAGGTTGTCTCTGATACAGGCTGATCTACATCTTGTTTCTCTGGAATCAAAGTTTATGAACACATGTGGGGGCAAAAAGAAAAGAGAAAACTGTAGTCTCATGCTGACCATGATATATCCATCCTGAAAATACTGTATATCACTTCTATACATAAACCAGGTCAATGCAACCATTTCGCCCAAATACAAGAGAGCTCATGATAGAAATTCTACACTCTAGAAGGAAGAAAATTCTAAAAATACCAGTCAAGAACTATGTGTCATTACCAACGTAATGATTCTTCTTGTTCCTTGCCATTTTCTTCCTAAATTGAATATATTAAATTAATTTTAGCAAAATTTAATTGTCATTTTATAATAAAAATTAAATAACATAACTTAATTTCAAAATTAGCAGTTCATGAAATAAACTATGGCCTAACCCACTCTTTAATAATTGAAATAAGAATGTAGCAATACATCTTAATAGACAAATCATTTAACTACTTGTATGTTAGTTTCTCATGCATGAGTTGCTCTGGATAAGAGTAATCCAGGAAATTCTACTATAGGAGTACTGTTGAGCTAAGAGTAATGATAAAAATTCTGAGCTACAATGCAGAATAATTTTCAATTAAAGCTGATCCTGTTAGAAAGATGGATTGAAAAGCTGGCATTCTTTAAGTCATATTTGAAAAATGTAGTTCTATGTATTTGCCATTATGCTTAAAACCAGGAAAAGATATGGTTCTAAAATCAGATGCATGTACTGAAACATAATCTCCATCTTGCTGTCTCAGATCAAATTTTATGACTGATTGCAAATCTATGACAAGTCAGATCCATTACAGTTTACTGGAATTTCTATATGCTTTCTTTTAAGATGCATATAAGATTAAAAAGTGCAATTTCATTTTTAAAAGAAAACTTAACAAGGATAATCTGAAAAATTAAGACATGAATAAAATAAAATATTATACAGAATGCTTTTGCATATCTTTATGAATGCATTGCATCTGTCATATTAGGTTTTAGTGTAAATATTGTCATTACTCAGTCAGAGAACATCTGATGATTGAGAAAATTTAGGGTTAATATAAAAAACAAAAATATTTTCTTATTTATCAAATATAGTAACACTAACAGTTGTAACTATCCAATATTTTATAATTGAATATAATGAATTTTAAAGAAATGTACAAAACAGAAGTAATTCTTCTAAAGTTGTTTAAAAGGACTCACAGTGAGTATGTGTTTTTTTCTAAGTTACTTAAATTTCTATCTCTATCTCTGGTAAACTTATGGATAAAGAAAGAGGATGGCTATCTCAGTAACAGAATGAAGCAAAGTTCAAACCTCATAAACAAGTATAAAATCTTTGTTTTCATTCTATTTCATATGCTATATTTACTTAGCATTTTCTAGTTGATAATATACTTCTAACTCATATAATTACATTGTCATGACAATCCTGTGAGATCCAGAAATGACTTTGACAATACAAAGAAATATAAGCTCCAAGAAGTTAAAAGTCTTTTCAGATTTGGTTATTTTATGTCAAACAATGAATTCTATCTTTTTTACTTTAGATTCAGAATTCTTGTAATTATTCCTTCAGTTTATTTAATGATTTTAGTGGGTCAATAATTGGAATTAGTTTGAGTTTAACTTGTCAAACATTAATTAAAGGATCTCGTTTGATATAAAAATCTAATAAATTTAAATGCTTTTGATCATATTTGCATTGACACTATCATGTTCATTGTTACAATGTAAGGGTAACTAATACCTCTGGGTAAATCTGGTGACATTAATTGCAACCTGTCTTAGGTACTTTTTGTTCATTGCTGAGACAAAATACCTAACGCCCAAAATTAGGGAAGGAAAGGTTTATTCTTACAGTTTCTCTGGAGTTTCAGTCCATACTTAAGTTGGCTCCAAGGTGTGGCATGGCTGCCGTTCATGGCAACCGCAAGCAGCAAGCATGCTAGAGAGAGAGAGAGAGAGAGAGAGAGAGAGAGAGAGAGAGTGGAAGGGGAAGACCCACCTTCCCTTGCACCGTATGTCTGTCGGCTCCACCCCTGGGCGGGTACAACACTCACATTGCCAATCCCGGCGCCAGACAACAAACCAATAACTCAGCCCCATCAAAATTATATGAGGACTTGGGGGTACATAGCATATCACCCAATACACAACCATAAAATTATCTACTTTTTGCTATTGAGACTCTCTGTGTCACAACAGTTTCTACAAAACAAAATTATTTTTCCTCAGGTTTAATATTTCCATTGAAACTCTGTTGCCATCAGACTATATGCCTAACTGGAAGGAAACATGTTTCCCTTAGAATCAATCTGTAGGGTATTTGTATCTCATCTTATCTCCCTGATGACTTTCTTTGCTATTCATACCATTTAAAATGTTGTTTATTGCTATTTCCATCTTTCCTATATTTTCTCTGAGGCTTAACCTTCCATGAATACAACAGTGCTCTTGAACTAAACACTGGGGGATAGCAGCACCCTTGACACCATAAAGATAATATTTTTAACAATATTTTTTCTCTTTATTATATACATGATCACTGATGTACAATTTGAAATTGCAATTGACATTTAAGCAGGTATCACAACAGTCACTGATAACCAGAATCATCATAAATGAATTCATTAAGTTTTAAACAATTGGGAAGTTGCTACCTTTTCTATTTTATATTACGTTGATGTAGGGCAAATTTTGTCTGAGTTTTCTGGTCAGACCATTCCTGTTCTCATCTTTTATCTAAATAGTACACTTTTTCTGTGGAATTTTTTGTCTTAGGATAAATTTTGTGAGTTTCTAGTTTCTTATTCTTCATCTCCAACTTGCAGATACATGAAGCAAAGAGAAAAAAAAGAAAGAAAGAAAGAAGAGGGAGACAGAGAGAAGCAAAGGTTGATTTCCAGATGGCACAGGGTTTTAGAGTTTCTTCCTCATTTTATCTTTCAAATTGTTTTTATGTTTACTTTATATATGCAAACTTGTAATTTTAGTCTTATTGAGCAGGCAAAACTCAGAAGTGGAAACTCAGCATTAACATTTTAATTTCTTTTTGCTTTAACCTCAACATGAAAATAACTTAAATTACTATTACAGTTAGTAGAATACACGATGTGTGATATAAGAATTTTAAGGATTATGGATTAATCTACTGAATAGGAGGATAATGAAATATAACTGTATAACCCCTAAGTGACTCAAGCATAATATTAAGAAAAACAGTGCACACAAAAGGAATCTATAGTGTATGACCCATTTATATATATGTCAACAACAGACAAAGTGAGTTAGAAGTTGGAATATTTATGAGATTTCAGGAGCTGTAAATTTGAAAGATAGTATGCAAGATTTTGGTAATCTGAAGTTATTCTTTATTTTGAGTTAGTAGGTTGCTATCCAAATGTGTTTAAATCAAAAAAATCAATGTTTGGCAATCTGAAATTATTCTTTATCTTGAGTTAGTAAGTTGCTATACAAATGTGTTTAAATAAAAAAATCAATGTAATGCACACTTGAAATTTGTACT
>RJWM01015353.1:0-48079 GCA_004363535.1 Dasyprocta punctata
CCTTTGTTTGTTTACTTCTTCTTTTTTTTTTACTCTTTCCGAGGGCTACAGTTCTCATCCTAGACTCCACTTAGGTCCAGAGGATCCATCTCCCTCCCCTTTCCTTCTTTCTGTTATTGTATTATTTTGTATTCCAGCATTTGGGAGGTATATTCCAGGGAGCCTCCCTACGGTGGAGTCATCAGGTCGGCCATTTTGCCTACTTTGTTCGGTTATAGTTCTTTTAAAGTAGTCACATATAGGTAGGTTACTTGTTTTTTGTTGTTAACACATTTCCTTTGCAGAAATTCATGTTTATATTGGTGATGGCCATATCTAATGTCTGGACTTCCTGAGCTACTTATCTTTTTTCACAGTATTTGTAGTCTATCGGTAATCCTAAACCTAAGAGACAGCAGAGTGCTCTACTCACCTGGCTTCTGGAACCAGAAACACCAGCAACACCTTCCATTCTTTCCACAACTTTACCCTAGCATCAAACAAAACTCTCAATTCTTATTATTTCTGTCTCATGAATATAGCTACTCTCTTTTCTCTCCTCTTCCTGCCTATTGCAACTGTCTGAGATTAGACTTCCTCTACTTTCTGCTGGCTTAATTGAGATTTCCAATTTAGCTGCTTTCCAAGTCATTCTCTGAATTGCTTCTAGAGTGCTATTTCCACAATTCAGGTTGAATCTTATAAATATACATTTTACACTGTTTTCCATGTCATTCCACTTCTCCTTAAAATCATCAATGATTGAGAGCTACATTTAAAAATCACTGGATTTGTTTGTTCTTTTAGCAGCGAATGCTGTGGAAGGCCTCTTGCCTGTCGAAATGGGACTTCCTTATAGTGGGGACACCCAAGATAAGAACAGTATAATAGCATATGCAGTTCTTTTCAGGAACACCATCTGAAATGTAATCATTTCATTAGTGTTACATATAAAGGCACAAACAGAAAGTCTGAGTTTCACGAAAGGAGATGTCCTCTCTATATTGTTCACCTGTCTGTCCCCTCACCTAGCTCGATGTTTGGAATCTAGTTAGTGCTGACTAAATTTTCCTTTGATGAACAGATCACATGTGACACTAATAGACCTTGCCAGGGAACAGAGGATCCTTGCTCATCATACTGAAATAAAGCAGAGAAATAAATACAAAGTTTTCAGTGAAGTAGACTGTTGCTATAAATAGGTTTAACAGCAGAGAATGTAGAGTAATATAAGAAAAATAAGCCAGTCCTGGGAAATTTCCATACTGAAAAGAGACTTTTAGAGGATACCTAAGTTTGGAAATATTATATTCATTGCCAATAAGGTGGGCAATGAAATCCTCTTTTTCCTCTTATTTCAGAGATTTGTGAAAGGCATTCATATGTTAGCCAAGGTCATTTGTTAAACAGTGTATAGTTAAGCTGAGTTGCATTTTTGAAGAACTGACTGTCCATTAATATAGTTACTGTTACGGCTTGTGTGTAGGTATTTCTGGAAAGTCTTAAGCAGTCACTGGGACTTTTTCATAGGTGGCTGGATCTAGAATGTGTCTCTAGGATTGATTCATGGTTCAATGCTAGGTTCAACAGCACTAGGACCAAGGGTATGAGTGCTACCCACCCTAAGTAGCCTGGATAAAATATAAGGGATAGATCTGTGGTCATCCCTTGTTGTTTTGCTACCTTCTGCCCTCCATGAACTGTTTCCCCTGTGTGATTCCTGCCTGCCATGCCACCCTGCCTTGGAGCCAGCTGATATGGATTGAAACCTCTGTAAAGCGTGAGATAAATAAACCTTTCCTCTTTTAACTTTGGGTGGAGGGTATTTTGTCTCAGTAATGAGAGAAAAGTAACTAAGAATTTGATACCAGAGAAGCGGGGTTGTTGCTGTGATTACACCTGACCATGTGGTTCAGGAGCCTTTGGAACTGACTTATGAGAAGTTTGAAAAGGTTCAGAGATGCCAGCTGAAAAAGTAGAACTGAAATGTCTTAAACTGTGCTCGATAGAAGATTCTGGTCAGAGTTCAGAAGACCAGAATGCTGATAGAAATGGTCCAGGTGATGATGAGGCTGAAGAGGTTTCTGCTGGCAAGAAAGACTGCATTAGCTGTTGGACTCCAGACAGTGTGCGTTTTGCCTTGGCATAAAGTTTGTCTGCATTTTGTTCATTTGCACTTTTGCAGAAAGTGTGTCCAAAAACTTTGCCTGAGACCGACACTAAGGATGGTGGACTAATTAATCTTACAGAAGTAATTCAAGACAGTCTAATGTTGAGGCAGCAGCATGGATACTATTAGGGACTTTTAGCCAGATTTATGTTGAGAATCAAGAGCAAAGAGCCCAGCAGAATGATGTAAAACATTTAACGTCCTGCCAAAAAAGAAGCTCCAGTAAAGCTGTGGACTGCAAATATAGAGCAGAGGAGATCTTGATTGCTGTAAAGGAGCAGAATATTAAACATGACCTGATGGCATCAAAAGAAGCATCAGGTCTCTGCCTTTTGCAGCTGCAAAGTTGCAAAAGTGAAAGACTTTCCTTTGAGATGAGAGTCATAGAGCACCATGTTCCAGAATGGCAGTGGTACATGGAATTAGGATTTGGTTCATAGGCACTAGACCTCTATAGCCAAGAGAGGGAAGCCTGGCTACTGCTCCAGCTGGCAGCAGATCTTGGTGTCATCCACATGGTAGTGGTTTTAGGTGCATGCAGAATGCAGCATTTCTGGGATTAGGAAGGCTTCCACCCAGATTTCAGAAGAGGTCAAGCAGGCAGTGTACTCCTAGGAGGACAGTGTGTGAATGTGAACCTAAAGGTGCAGTGGAAACCCCAGAAGTTTGGAAAAACCAAGACTGTTTTATCATCTAAGGAACGCCTCAAGGAGTGATAAAAGCAGCCAAATAAAGAAGCCATTGGAGCTACAACTACCAGAAGTGCCATAGGGGTAGTGCCACCCAAACTCTTTGGAGTTCACAGCTTGCCACAAGTTGCAGAAGATCTTGGAAGTGGAACTGTGGGATTTAATGTTTGCCCTGATAGATTTTGGTCTTGCTTTGTTCCCATTCCTTGCTATTTCCCAATTTCTAATTTTTGAAATAGGAATTTCTGACTTGTTCCATTAAATGTTAGAAGTGTTTTATTTTGCATTTATTTGTACAGAGCAGCTAATAGCTTGCCTTAAATCTCAGAGGAGACTTGGGACTTGGACTTTTCAACAATGCTGAATTTTGTCAACTCTTAGAGTTGGACCAAATGCCTTTTGCATAAAGGGACGTGCATAAGTTTTTGTGAAGAAGCAGAGGTAGAATGTTATGACTTGTGTCTAAATGTCCCCCGCAAAGCTCATATGATCATTAGTGGGGCTTTTTCAGAGGTGGATGAATCTATAATGTGTGATTGATCCATGGAGCAATGCTAGGCTCAAAGGCAGTAGGATTAAGGGTATAAGTGCTCCCCACCCTAAGTAGCCTGGATAAAATATAAGGAATAGAAAGAGCTGTGATCATCCCTTGCCATTTTGTTACCTTGTGCCCATCATGAACTGTTTCTCCTCTGTAATGCCTGCATACCATGCCACCCTGCCTTGGAGCTAGATCATATGGACTGAAACCTCTCTAAAGTATGAGATAAATAAACCTTTACCCCTTTAACTTTGAGTGTTGGGTATTTTGTCCCAGGATGAGAGAAAAGTAAGACAGTTACCTACTAAATAGTTAAAGAACAAAGTAAGTAATCTGTAAGAAATTCTAAGAAATATCCAGACCTAGTTGGACCACCATGACATGCAGAGTCAGAAATTAAATCATAAAATAATGCCCCAGAAAAGGGTCTTGATGAGGTCAAGGCAGGGACTGCATCTTCTCTCCTAGCTACGGTTTCAGTAAGGTCCTGGTGGGAAGATTCGTGAGTGTATTTCTTCAACATGTATACACAGCACTGTATTGTACCAGCCTCTCCACTGCAGTTTCTATCTTACTTATTCCAATTAATACAGCAAACCTACAAAGTAAATGTGACTGTTCTTTAATATAAAGGAAAACTTGTGGCACAGGTATGTTAAGGAATTTAATTCTTAGTTCTATAGCATGGGATATAGATACATAAAAATTACTGTCATCCACCAAGCTCAGTACTAGTAAAGTCCATACTGATACATACAGTGGCTTGAGAGACTTTGTCACTTATACTGACTTGGTCAGATCCACTTCAAAATAAGACCTAACCTAAAGGGCCCCCACAGTAAAATTCCCTACTTGCAGGTTAAGTTTCACTCTATAACTTTGGTTGGTGTGAGAGCCGTTTTAGAAGAGCTCTGACTATAAGAGAAGGAAATAATCATATTCTGATGCACCTATGAGTGCTCTAAGATCCTTGAGTTTTCAAATGAATATATATGAACTCTGAACTCTTATTTTATGAAAAAAGTTTTAAATTGTTAATTATCACTGAAAAGTCTTTCATACTTGAAAAATTATTCCCATTTATCTTGTCTTTTTGATCTCTTATGAGCCTGGTACTTAAAGGGAAGATACTTGGTAAATGATAAATATCTTTTGAATGAATGCTGTTTTGAGCAGTAGGCTTTTACTACATAGTAGAAATTTATGAGGCAGACAAAAAAGGATGCTATTCTAGAATATAAATTATGGATACATTTAATATCTACATAGTTTTACAAAATCAGGCTGAGGGTTCTGTACTGGAGCCAAGAAGTGATGCCTGAAATAAGGACCAGGGCTCCCCTGAAAAGTACCACAGCCATCCTCAGTGACAGTGAGGTCCCGAGCTCCTCCAACAATGAGAACAGTCGAGTACATGTCAGGAAGCCAGCATGACAAACTTCTCCTGGAGATTAAACAACACACATCTTCCCCTCTGGAACCAGGAAGTGATGCTCAAAGTAAGTACCAAAGCTCCCCAAAGTGAACCGCAGCCATTCTCAGCAACAAGGTCCCAAGCTCCTCCGATGATAACAGCCAAGTCCGTATCGGGGAACCCGCATGGCAAGCTCCTCCTGGAGCACCAATGGCTCCAAACAGCAACACTTGGGAAAACCCACAATGCAACACTTCCTCTCCACATCTCCTTTTTATGCTGGCAACTTTCCTCAGGTGGGCCATCTACATTCAGCACCATGCTGATTCAGTTCAACTGGTGTTAAGTTGCCCACCAGTTTTTAATCCACAACAGTAGGTTAATGATAGATAAATAAATGGGTAGGTGGGTAAATGGATGGACGGATGCACAGATAATCTTATAGAATAATAAGTCCTGCCTCAAGCTCCCCAAGTAGTGGGATTATACCTACCTCAAATATACCTTTAATTCAATCATTCAATAAAATTTTTATGAAGTTTCTACACTATAACAGGTAATGTGCTAAAAATAAGAGAGATACAGTGATGAGGAGAAACAAATGCTCAAAAGACTTTACAGTCTAGCAAACAAGATTCCATTAATAAAATACAAAATGAATTTGCAGTATACGCTATGAAGAGAACTTGTCTCATTTGCAATGTTATGACTGAGTGCAATAGGGAAGTTTAATCTAGCCAGGGAGATTAGTTGAAAAAATGGAAAGTACAAAGAGCTGGACAACTACTAAAGAGGAACTAGGCAAATGGGGAAGGGAAGATGTTTCCAGAGACAGAAGAACAAGTTCATTGACTCTGTGATAGGATATGGCATGGCATGCACAGGAGACTGAATGAGGGCAGTGTGGCTGGAGCCAGGAGGGTAGAGTCATCCTACTAGATGTATGTGGAGCAAGAGAAGGTTTTATACATCACTAGATCCATCTCATCACTTTTTGTCTTGGCTTCTGCATCCTCAGACTGCTGCTGCTTTATGATTCCTGTTGACTATGTTTTGGTAGTCTTTTGGTTTATTCTTATTCTCTTGTGTGAGTTGCCTCCAAATATCTCATGGTCAAACCATTGAGAGATTATCTGACTGAATCAGTAGGCCAGCATTCGTGATGGTGTAATTCTGATGGACAGATTTTTTAAAGCAATGAGTCATGGCTATTCTATTTAGATAACTACTTTTATATTACCTATCAATCCTCATTCAATCCACTCTGGTCAGGGTCATGAAGTTATTGGCAATAAACATGGTACAAAGAAGCCTAGTAGGTGATACTTTCCATGTCTTGTCCCACCCATAATGAATGAGAGATCAAGTTGGGGCTGTTAATGGCTGGTTTTAATTAACATATACAACATGAATCATAGGAATTTGATATTAATTAATGAGGTTTTCTGCACACATGTCTTAAATACATACAAATCAACCCAGGCATTCATAATTCATTACTAGTGTTAAAATACTGCTGTGTACTATTGCCTGTGCTATTAAGTATGAAGAATGCAAAGATGCATCAAGAATTCCTATCATCAGTGAGTTCACAGGTTAGTAAGAAACAAGTCAACCAGCAATTATGATATACTTTGGTAAATGTTATAAAAGTTGGATATAAAACTCTCAGAAGGAACACAGAATCTCTTAGCTTGATCATTGATAGGAGGAGATTGAAAAAGCAAAATAAGGATTACACAGCAGTGTGATAGAGCATGGCACATTGAGGAACTGAGAAGAGTCCATTTTGGAAGGTGAAAATTTAAAAGTTAGACAGAATGCACACTGTGGATGAATTTGGGGTTTTATGTTACTATTAATAATAATAGTTACCACTCTTAAAATACCTACTCTTCACTATGGTATTTTTGATTTATGTACATAAACTCTAATGTGGTTTTCATGATAGATTGGATACACATTATTTTACAAATATTTGAAGCTATAATAACAGGAATCAAAAAGTGCATTAATAGTTGTGTTACTTGTGTTTTTCTCCAGGTTAGCATAAAGAAATGCTAGCCAGAAAATAATTTAGCTCTGAATTTTTAAAATATTAGTATTTCTCACTTTGTTACACAGTTCTTACTAATTGTTTAAGTATGTTTAAAAAATTTCATAGTAAAAAGTTTTAATGTAAAAGAGCTCTCATGACTTAGATCTCTAGTGAACAGCGGTTCTTTATGCCTCCCATATGACTGATTTGATGATATCAACAGTAATTATTTAACTCTCCCTTTAATCTTGTATCATTTCTTAACATATCTAAAATGTTAAAATGAAATATTTTCAAAAACAGAATATAATTTTGCTGGCAGCTTATAGCATTAAAATACCGAACTCTATGCCTAAATGGTTCAAAGAAAACCCTCTAACTCAGAATACTAGATAATCTGAAATGGAAGACAGTAAATGTAAAGATAGAAGGCATACACACATAACTAGTTTTAAAATTGCAAAAATGCAGAATTATGCAAGAGAAAGAAGTTAACCTTCTAGTTATCTTTCCAATAGTTTAGTCTCTCCTATTCCTGTCCTCTTAATATATATTTTCAAAAAAATAGCAGCATAGGCAAAAATATAACACTTTAGAGTGTGCAAAGGCTGAGAAAATGAGAAAACACAGCCAAAGATGTGTTTACACATGGGGACATTCATAAGTAGGACAAAAATGAAGCAACCTCGCCAATATCATTTTTTTCATTTTGAGAGTTACCATAATTTGGAAAGTACGTATTTGAAGATGAAGTAGGCACAGAGGACTCCAGCTGCAAGTCGGTCTGTTTGTAAATTAAATTTTAAACATTTCACTCAACAAAATGGATTGAGTTACTGTTGCATGGAAGTTTTGTAAGAAACACATAAATCGAACACCACCTCATCATGACATGGTGAAGCCTATTATTTTTTAGAGAAAGTAGTTAATAAAGTACATGCCCCAGTGTGGTACTGTTGAAGAGGTACAAATAATACTGTTTTGAATTAGTTCACGATTATTTGTGTAATGTTATAAAGTACCAATTACGTAGATTATTGGAACAGCATCACCTTTTTTGCAATCAAAATGGCCTTTTCGTTGTAACCACAGAAATAATTTCTAAAGTGCCAATGTAATCATACCACCTCTTCGTTAAAAATCTTGTAGTAGCTCTCCATTGTTCTCAGGCCAAAGTCCTGACTCCACCAGGGTTTACAGAATGTAGCCTGTTGCCCTGACTTTCCACCTATCCTTTAGTATTCCAGTGTTACTCTTGCTTCTCTTCTGACCCTGTGGTTTGGATGGCCTGTACCCATTACCCATAGCACCTCATTTGCATGCATGTTGTTTCTACTGCATGGGATCCTGTTAGTTCTGCCTTCCCCCAGTATTTGTGATTCTTTACCAGACTGTGAACTCCAAAGACAACTTTTCCTGCTCACCATTGACTCATGGTTGTCAATCCATAGATAGTTGTTAAATGAAAATAACTGAAAAAAAGTTGGTAAGTTTGAAAAATAAAAAGTCTATTAAATGAGGGGAACTGAGAGAAATAGATAAGCTTGGTAGAAAAATGTTGATCTAATTATAAACTGTTTATAAAACAGATAGAAACCTTGCAACTATCACTGCTAACAAGACGGGTAGTCGATGCCCTAAATAGGTAGATTTTATACTTAGAGTGATTTCAGATAATTTCTAGAACCAAGAAAGAATAGTTGTGACTGTTAGTTCAGTGAGAGATAATATATATACACCAATTTTCTGTGTACTTCCTGATGATATCATTTAATGTCTCCTATGTACTTCCTGGTGATATCATTTAATTATCATTTAATAGATAAGTTTATGTATTGACAGTTAAATAATTTATAACTTTTACCATTTTCAATTTTATACAAATTATTTTCATAAAGATTAATTTTTGCTATAAATTTCATGAAAAAATTTGACATATAGATCACTGTTTAGTCCATGATATAGTTTACTGATTATAGTACCTACCCTTAACAGTTTTGACTGTTGTAATCATTATTAATTAGATAAAATTCTCAATTAAAATTTTCTGCTAAATATTTGAAGGCTCGTTTATTGTGCAGGGGTATTCTATGTTGTACTCGTAACTTTGAAATTTGTCAGCCTTATAATAGCATTTTATAAAACCATATTATACCTTCTACATGTATAACACCTCAAATTTTTCTGACAGGATTTAGCTCTGTCTGAAAGGATTCAGGATTCAGGCTCACCTTGAATTCCCTGTAGCCCAGTCTGACCTTGATTTTACATCTTTCAAAGCATCCTGAGTGCTAGGATTATAGATGTAGACCACTGCACCCAGCTCATAAATTGAGAAATGCTAGAAATGCATTTCAATGAGATGAATGACTAATATATTCACACTGAAAATTACTTATTGCTAGAAAAATGCAGAGCTCATTTTTAGAGCTACTCCTATTTTTACTGTGTTGAAAAACTTGTTCACATACATAAATCAAAGGATCTGAAGTTTTAATCATAGCAGTGTTATTCAATGTTTTATACTTCTTGCAACTTCTATGTTAAAAGTCACCTAGTGAGCTGGGCGTGGTGGCGCACGCCTTTAATCCCAGCACTCGGGAGGCTGAGGTAGGAGGAGCGTTGTGAGTTGGAGGCCGGCTTGGGCTACAACACCAGTGCAAGGCCGACCTGAGCTACATAGTGCGACCCTGCCTCAAAAAACTAGGACCGGGAGTTTGGTTCAGTGGCTTCAGCGCCTGTCTGGCAGGCGCAAGGTTCTGAGTTCAATCCCCGGTGCCACAAAAAAAAAAAAAAAAAAAAAAAAAAGTCACCTAGTGAAAGAAAGGAAAGGATTATATGTATCTTGGTAAACATATATAAATGTATGTATGTATATTATGCAAGATAGATAACTATACTACTAATCTCAGTTAGTTTATCAAAAAGAACAGTTTGTGCTGTCATTGTTTACTCACTTTTGTGCCTAGATCTTGCAACCTGAACAACTACTTCTAAGATAATAATATGCAATATATTAACTAGTGCTAATTTCCTACTGTTTTTTTTGTAGTTCTGTATCACTTCTATCCTTTTATTCTGATTTGCTTTTTAAAATTAAATAAATAAATAAATAAATAAGTTTATACTAAAACAAAGTCACTTAGTGACCTATCATCAGAATTATTTTTAACTATCTCTTAATTGGTAGCCCAATTAGACCCAACTTCTGTGAAAGTAAAGAATTGGAAAACTTAGACCAGACATGGTGGCACATGCCTGTAGTCCCAGAACTCGGGAGGCAGAGGCAGGAGGATCTGTGCAAGTGTGAGTTTGAGGCCAACCTGAGCAACATGGTGAGTTCAAGCTCAGCCTGGGCTACATAGTGAGTTCAAGGCTAGCCTGGACTACATAGTGAGACCCTGTCTCAAAACAAACAACCAACCAACCAAACAAACAAACAAAAAAGAATTGGGAAACTGTATGACTGGCAAAAGGATATTTCTTTTAATCAGGCATTGGGGCAGACATTTCTAACACCTCCATCCTTGTTTTGAATCATCCTTTGTTTGAGAGTTGTACATCTTCAGCAGATGTTTTGCCCCATCAGTGCACTACAGGGAGGTACTTTTTTTTTTTTAACTTTTAGTAAGAGAATGGTAATGTGAAAAAGTGGATGGGAAAGAACATATCTTATGTTTCTTCATTCTCTTGGTGGAGAAATAGCATCACTAAACCATGTGAGAGCAAGCGAAGGGAGTTCCACAGCCACACCCTGCACCCTTGCCCCATGTATCATAGCAGCAGCAGTGGCTCAGTGATAGTCTTCCAGGGGTCACTTTGGAATCTAGGTTTTTTCCAGCTCGTGTTCAGTGATCTTGCAGGCCTTGGCATCCTCCATATTTAGCTGGCAGATGCGAAGAGTGCAAATGATCACTTGTGGATGTAAACCTGAAACTTTTGAAGTATTCAAGCTTAAATATATTTCCTATAATCCTGAGCTATTGATAATTTACATGAAATTGTCTATGTAGTGAAATTTAACTTTGTATTGCATTACAGGCCCTTTAATTAAACTATTAAAGCTTCAAGTGTCAATTAAACGTGAATACTTCATGAGCACCAAAGGGGCATATCTAGCCTTCTGCAACATTTTTATCAATTCTTAACAGAAAGTATATCTTGATGTAAAAATTTAAATTTTTCGTATTCAAATAAAAAACTACCCGTGTTAAGTGTTCTAATATATGTGTTAAGATGATTGCAATCAGTGAAGCCATCACTAAACAGGTACTTCTTAGGTGACACAATATTAGCTGCCTTAAAAGGCAAAAAAGATGAAGCTGATTTGACAGCCATATACATGTTTTTGACAACATTATACATGTGTGATACACTTGAGTGCATGACAGCTCTATTTTCCTTTAACATGATTACCAGATAATATGTGTTAAGCACACATTTAGATAGGAGGTCTACAAAGGGGTTCCACTGTTTTTGTTTTATATCATTCCCTGTGTGCTTCAGCTGACAGGTGAATGTGGCAGCCCTCACGGCATATGACTAGCATGAATGCTTTCTCACTTTGTGTCTTTTGAATATCAGAAAGCTAATTCAAAAAAGTTCAGTGATCACTTAGGAAAATCACAAAGTTCCATAAGATTTGGGATCAAGGTGCTTTAATATTCTTATTTATGACCCGTATGATATAATAAAATTATGTTTATTCAATTTTCAGAAAATGAGAGTGGATGGGTAGTATTTGTTGATTAGATTTCATAGTATATTAAATAATTTGGAGAAACAGGCAGGCAGAAACCAGATGATATGGAAAGTTGACTTAAAAGAAAGCCACAAACCTCAAGTATGGATGAAAGTACTTAAATGATTTAGGAAAATATCTCAGACTGTAATGAAAAACAAACTTGGGGAGTTATAACAGAAAGTCCTAAAACTTACTGAACATTTTGTAACCAGTAAAGGTATAAATAAAGCAGACAATTTTATAGTATCAGTTCATATTTCAGACCTGGGCTTGATTCCCAGATTTTTATAGGAACATGCCATAAACTCATCATTTAATCAACTATAAATGATAGACCTTTACATTTCTGAAATGTATACAAGTTGATTTAACTCCTCATCACTTGCCTGAAGTAGCATTCCATCTGGTCACTCTGCCTTGAGTCTTGCAACCTTGGACTTTATTATCCTCCACATGCTTGCCCAATGGTGTTTCTCTAATCTCATTGTGTTACCTTGCCATTTAGCTTCAGGATCAATCTGGAGCCAGTTGACAGAAAGAAACCACACAGTAATTTAAACAGAAAATTGTAATGTAAATTATTATAATGTAAATTATGACAGGAGATTGGGATTATAAGGGGATGGCTACTAAGAAACAAAGATAATCCTAAAGAATACAGAAGCAGCATATAAAAGAAGCAGACATGCCCAAGACTATCACTGAACCCAAAGACAAAGTCCCCTGTAGCTTTGGGGGAGCCTAATGGAACTGTAGAACTTTCCAAAAATTTGCCTTCTATGGAATTGGTGAAGCAATACATGGGAGGTGTCTCCCCAGAGATATGCCACTACAGAGCTGCCCCTGGGTGAGGGAAGTACTGAAAATACTGCTCATTAGTGTATGCTTTGAGGCCTTGGATCAGGCCATACAGGATCTGGGCACTAGAGATCAGGACCTGCTGAGTGAGCCTACCAGAAGGGAAGAAAATTTCTTCCTCCTCCATGGTCTCTTCAGTACCCTTTCCTGACAGAGTTCATCATCATGCCAGATAGCAGACAAAAAATATTTAAAAGTCACAGATTCAATTTCACAGAACAAGTAATTCAGGGTTAAGATGAACCTGAAACATCTTGAATTTATAATTGGCACAGTTTTTTTTTAACATGGAATACTTAAGTAGTCAAACTAACTTGTGTACTTTGAGCTACCTGCCTAATCAAATATTCATTATGTCATAGTTCCCAAAGACAAAAGTGAGTAAAGTATGACTGTGTATGTGCATGTGAGGTTTACCTGTACAAACAGATACCTGGCTATCTTCCTGCCATACCAGTGTTGGGATAAGGCTGCCAACACAACTTCCATGGGAAAATCTGTTCTTTACTTGTTTTACTCTTTGAGTTTTCAAATGGCCTGAATAGCTTTTAGTACAATAGTCATGGTTGAAGATAGTTTTAAACTGTTTTTCTTAAAGTGTTTATTTTACACATACAAAAGAAATTATCAATCTAGTTTTAGTATTCCTTTTTTCTTTTTAGAAAATTATACTGGTCTATGAAATTCAAATCTGAAAAACATTATAGCTAACTAAGAATTTGTAAATTGTGGCAAATCACTAGAACTCTTTTGTGAAATGTATAAAAAGATTTGCCTTTAAAAACCAAAAAGAGAAAAAAAATTATCACATGATACCCAACAAGAGCATATTCACTTCTGAACAGATTAGTACTTAGGGCTGTATACTTTACATGTGTTGTGTTGGCCTAAACTAAGCAGTATTATATATTGTTGCTGCTGATCTTCAGAAGCCAGAAATCAAATGGAGTTAATTTTTCTAAGATCCTATGCTTGGCAGATAGCATAGCCAACATTTAATAGGAGTCTAACTGACTTCTGAATGTTTCAGGATTTAAGCAGATGACTGTCTCCAAACACCTTCCAGTTTGTAGTGAAAGACAAAAACTGAATTCAGGTTTAGAAAGTGAGATTTTTCAAAACATAAAAAAAAAATCAAAAGGTTTACACTTTATGTTAATCTTTATTTCCTAAAAAAGGAAAATTAAAAAAAAAACTTCATAACTTAAAGTTTTAAAAAATCAAATGGACATAAAACTCAATAGCTAGTTTCTCTTCTACCATAGCAAATGTAAGTGCAGTAGAATATATCACTGCAAGTAGAAAAACGTTTCTGTATTGTTAATATACATTAGTCTATCAAGAACGAATGTTTGTTACAGATTTCATAACTGTGGCTTAATCAAATCAGGATTGATCTGTGTCATACAACAAAAAGTCCCAATGTGAATGGTTGTTGAGGATGCTTATAGATCTGTGTAAAGCTGACCTTGGCCTTCTTCTTTAGTTAGCCAATTGTTGCTTCAGTTTTAGTCACCACATCTCCACTGAAGCAAGAAGGTGAGACTAGTGTGCCAGCTGTATGTAACTCATTATGTTAGCTTTCCTAAACATCCCACTTCATTACCCAATCGTGAGTCAAGTTTGTGTCCCTAAAATTGCAAGGGAATTTGTCATATTTGGCTTATAACATGAGTCAGCCAAACTCTGACTCCATTCAGAATTCAGCTGCTCTTGTGTAAATAGTGTTTTATTGGAACACAGTCATTGTACTTATTTATGCACTGTCTGTGGCTGTCTTCATGCCAAAGTGGAAAACCTGAATAGTTGCAATAGCTTAAAATATTTACTATCTGACCTTTTACAGAAAAGTTTGCTTGATACCTGTGTTAGACCAATCATGATCTATTGCCTAGGGTGATGATTTGGATATCTGGGGAATGAGTGGGCTTCCATTAGCAAGGAAGAAAGGGCAAAGGGGAAATATTGGAAGGAAGCAATAGTATGTAAAGTATGATCAAAAATATGATTTGTGTTTAAATTTTTAAAAATCATTATAGTAAATGACACCTTACTATTGATCTCCCTCAATATACTCCCTGTTACTAGAAACATACTTAACCCATTGCTCTTGACACTTTTGAAGCAGTTCTAGAAGTCCTCTTTCATGAGTATCTTCAGTTATGCTACCATGGCACAGCTATCTTAATGTCCTGAATCAATTGAAAAGATTTACCATTCATGATCATTTTGACTTTAGAGCAGAGCCAGAAATCACAGAGTGCTAGATCTGTGCATAAGGTGGATAAAGACACACTATGATTTTTTTTATATGCCTGCTTTTCTCCTAGATGACACTTGACAGCAACATTCACCATATTTTTTATTATACTTTGTAAAGACACTCACAAAACAAAGGCAAAATAGGGGACATCACAGTCCCTGACTTGAAATTATACTATAAAGCTACTGTGATAAAAACAGCATGGAACTGGCAAAAAAAAAAAAATGAAACAGATTAGAAGATGCAGGAACAACTCTACGCATACTTAGGCACCTTATCTTTGACAAAGGTGCTCAACATGTTCACTGGAAGAAAGATAGCCTCTTTAATAAATAGTGCTAGAAAAACTGGCTCTGCACAGGCCAAAGATTAAAATTGGATTCATATCTTTCACTGTACACTAAATTCAGAATGGATCAAAGATCTAAATATTAAAACAGAAATATTAAACCTGCTGGAAGATAGAATAGGCAAAACCTTGAAGACATTGGTGTAGGCAAAGACTTTATGAATAAAACCCTGATCACCTAGGAACTATCACAAACAATCAACAACTGGGGTCTCATCTTACTAAAAAGCTTTTGCACAGCAAGAGAAACCACCAACAGAGTGAAGAGACAAAGGATTACTAGTGAGAACATAGGGAGAACTCAAAAGATAGACCTCACAAATTTAAGGATCCAATCCAAAAATGGGCATCTGAGATGAGTACACATTTCTCAGATGAAGAAATGTAGACAGCAAATAAATATATGAAAAAATGTTCAACATCACTGGTCATTCGGCATGCAAATTAACTCAATGCTGAGATCCCACCTCACTCTGAAAAGAATTGCTATCATCAAGAAATCAACTGATAACAACGGCTGGTGAGGATGTGGGGGAAAAGAACCCTTTTCCACTGTTGGTGGGAGTGTAGACTGGTACAACCACTGTGGAAATCAGTATGAAAGTTCCTCAAAAAAACCTAGGATTTTAGGTCCCTTTTGACCCATATTCCCCGTATTCCCCTTCTGAGTCTCTTCTTGGAAGAATTTAAAGCATCATACCACAGTGATATATGTGCACCTATGTTTATAGCAGCACAGTTTGTAATAGCTAGATCCTGGAAACAACCTAAATGCCCATCAGCCAAAGAGTGGATATACAAAAGATGTGGTATTTTTATACAATGCAGTACTACTCTATAATCATAAAGAAGGATAAACAGGAGACTTTTTTTATTTGGGTACCACAGATCGAACTCATAACCTTGTGCTTGCCAAGAAGGCACTTATGCCACTGAGCTAAATCCCCAACCCTAAAATGGAGACTTTTTTAGGTAAATGGATGCAACTAGAGACCATACTCATAAATGAAATAAATTAGTCTCACATGTGTAAACACCATATTGTCTCCCTAGTGTGAGAAGCTGAAAGAAATAATATATTATGTATTATAACATATATGAAAGATAATTAAAATAGTTATGCTAACTAATTTGTCTTTGTTCATTGAAAAGAAAGGTGTGTGCTAATATTTTTTGGACAATTAAAATCAGGTATCTTGTACTCTGAGTAACTAATTTAAAGATAACAGTATGCAGTGTTTTAACCATTGTTACTATCTTGTTTTGAAATTTTATTTTATTCTTTTCTCTTTAAAATTAAAAAAAAGACATGAAGGAGGACATCCACAACTGCTTCCATGGGTATCCACAGTGATGGTATAAGTGTATTCAAAGGGGGAGGGTATAGTGAGGGGCTTGATGGCAGTATGTCTTTTACTGTAATAAATTTTTAAAAATTTAAACATTCCCTGCATTTTTCAGTCAGCCTTTATATGTCACAGGCGATCACCAAGTCCAATTAATTATGTGCAAGATTTGAACACAGTAACATATTTTCTGTTTTCAGTCACACGATTACCTCAAACAACAAAGTTCAGGTAAATTGAGTTACATTTTGCTAAATATATAGCATCAAATTGTTGAGAATGCTGAGAAAGATTATGACCAAGAAGAACCTCAGACTACCAACTTCACTACAGGGCTAAGATACTGCCAGAGACTTGAATGCATATTTTATTAACTGTTTCTTCCCTTTAAACTGTTTATTGTAGGTCCTTGCATACACTGAGGGACTTCATGGAAAATGGATGTTCAGTGAGATACGAGCTGTATTTTCAAGACGTTATCTTCTTCAGAACACTGCTCTGGAAGTATTTATGGCAAATCGCAGTAAGTTCTCTTACATAACTGGGATGAAAAATGTGCTTGTGTTTGGACACTAGTCATTTACGTATTGTAATAGTCTCTTCTTTTTTATTCAACTGTATTTCTCTTTGGTATGCTGTCACTTAAACAAAATTAAATGATTTCTTAATTTGATGGTTAGTTTTCCTGTGGTTTTCTAAATTGTGTTCTTTTCTTCTACTACAGCCTCAGTTATGTTTAATTTTCCTGATCAAGCAACAGTAAAAAAAGTTGTTTATAGCTTGCCTCGGGTTGGAGTAGGGACCAGCTATGGGCTGCCACAAGCCAGGTAATTATATCATATTACGCATTATCCATGGTTTGTTCACATATTTCAATCTCAATGTAACAAAAATGTAAATGTGGTTGCACCATTATAATTATTTCATGGGTCAAGAAATTTTCTTTCTTTGTGAGTTATTTATAGGGAAAGAGGTTAAAACTTAAAACAGCTCTTTTGAGAATGACAAAATAATTAAGGTAGAATTTTAACACATATCTAAATTAAGTAAAAAAGTTGGTTTCTTGTCATAGATATAATCATAAAAGAAGACGTTTTTCCTGTTAAAAAAAACTTACAGGAAACATGCCCAATGCCTCAATGTCTGTGATTAATTGCTATGTAATAGCATATAAATTATGCTTTTCGGGGGGTCTTTTTTTTTTCTTTGCAATATTGGGGATTGAACCTGACCTTATACGTGCTAGGCAAGCTCTCTAACTCTAAGCTACTTCCCTAGCCCTTTTAAAATGTTTTTAAATTTTGAAACAAGGTCTTGTTTATTTTCTCAAGCTGGCCTCAAATTTGACAATTGTTTTGCCTCAGCCTCATGAGTAGCTTGAACTGTAGGCATGCATCACTGCTCCAGGGTCTAAATTATGTTTTTATAAAAACTATTCATAAATGCTTCTTTATTAAAGTAATAAAATTCTTAGACTTTACTGAGGTTAATAATCATTAATTATGGTGTAGTTTTAAACAGTACCTAAATCTTTCAGCTTAGTGTTTTAGAAGAATCATTTGAAAACCTTATTTTATTAACAGTACTAATGTAAGTACTAGTATTTATATGTTGCTCATATATATTAATCTGTTTTTGGTTCCAAATAACTGAATACCTTACTAAAGTAGGGATTTTTAGTTCTCTCTCTCTCTCTATCTCTCTTTCTCTCTGTTTAATATAGATACCAAGTTAAGATAATGGCAGTTTTGGTCTACAGAGTCAGTGATATAAGGGCTCTTAAGTCAACTTTGTGTTCACAAAATCACTACTGTGTCGTATACCACATCTTCACACAACTACGCGGAAGTATGAAAAAGACACAAAGCATTTCTCTTTAAGCTTCTCTGTTTTAAGGAGTATTTTTCTTAATAACTTCTGGCATCTTAGAACTCCTGTTGACTGGCACGGGATCAATTTCCACCTCTTAAACAATGAGGAATACGTTTGCTCACTTATGCCTGTGATTCTCTAGAATTTATGGAAAGTACACCTCTGACTTCTTGTCACATCTTAGCTGCAAAAAAAGAGAGTTTCGGTTGAAGGAGAAAAAAACACAAAAAGAAGTAGACATGCAGCAGTATCTACCATATAGACTGTATCCCTGAGAGTTATTGCTGGGTGCTGTCTAGGTAGAAAGGAAACCTTAGCTTTGTGTATCTTCTCTTAAATACATTACAGACATTTTAAAGACAGGGAATGTGTTTTACTTGTCTTTTAATCTGTAGCACCTAACACAGTGCCTAATTGCAGAAGTGTTTTTTTAAGTGCTATTCAACTGGAATTCCCTTGTATTACATCTTATCTGTTCCCTTAAAGCTTACAGTGCGGGAACAATTCACTGACATGTATGCACATGCTCAGGATATTTGCTAGTAGAATGATAAGATTAAAGTAAGACATTAGTAGATGATGAAGTAGTTATATAAAATACAGGTCAAAGAAAAAACCCATTTAATCTATCAAAGAAAATGAGGTTAGTTTTGCAAGACTTGTTCTTATTGAATTGAAGCTGACTCAGAGTAGTCGCTATTTCCTTTCCCAAGTGCTTGCAAACTATTTGTTTAATCATCAGTTCAAGAATTTTTCCAGGAATGAACATTAAAAATTCACTAATGGATCTAACTTTTTCATTTTTAGAAGTAATCTCCTGCCTCCTCGCATCTTACCCAGTGACCATCATGTCTCAAGATCACTAAGAGGGTTTCTAGATGGCGTGTGTAATTTCCTGCAGTGCTCTTGGGCTTGTCTAAACCTGAACTCATTTAAAGCAGCCAGTAGCTTGTTTACTATCTTTCTTGTATATTATGAGTCTCATTCTGTTTTAACTACATTTGGTCTCTTTTTGCCTTTTAGAAGGTTGACATTCTGGATAGAAAAGCTGGAAGCAAAATAAATGATTAGTAATTTTTCTTTCTTTATGACTTCATAAAGCCATCTTATCTTTGTTTATTTCCTGAGACATGCAATTGTAGAAATAGCAGAGTAGGTTGGGAAGGAGCGTTGAATGTAGCCTTGGACCTGCCACTTAAAGACTGACAATAGGAGAGCCCTCAATAAATGTTTGTTGAAGAATGAGTTACAGTAGGCAAGAGGAATGGCACTCTTATCTACAATAAAATAGGGACAATATCTTTGCAGGGACTTTTTAATTTAATTTAATTTTTATTTTTTGGTACCAGGGATCGAACTCACAACCTTGCGCCTGCCAGGCAGATGCTTATGCCACTGAGCTAAATTCCCAGCCCTATTTTTTGAGACAGAGTCTCACTGTGAGGTTCAGACTGGCCTTGAACTCACTTTGTAGCCCAGGCTGGTCTTGAACTCACAACGATCCTCCTGCTTCAGCCTCCTGAGTGCTGGAATTAAAGGTGTGCACCACCACGCCTGGCTTTTGCAGGGACATTTGAGAGTCTTGTGAGAGAATAAAGTAAAGGTACTTTATAAACTATATACATGCATGTTCACACATGCATGAAGATATAAATAGGTAAGGAAACAGATACACATACATCTATAAGCATGCACTTACGTATGTTATGGATTTACTATTTTCAGAGAATTGTGGAAGGCATGGGATGATACCTGTTTCTTATAGGTAGAAACTCTAGTATCTTAGCTGAACCACCACAAAAGTCTAGAAATCCATTCTTTGCTTTCCATTCTTGACATTTGATTTTGTCAGTTAAGCAGAACTTTCTTTTCTTTAGGGAACTCTAAGCCAAACTCCTAAGGAACAAATTTTAGACAACAAAGTATTATCAAATTCAAGTGCAGGCATGCTACCAGAATAATTGACTCCAAAATCATGTCAGTCAATTCTTGGGCAAGCCCACCAAGAAGATCAATCAAATTACAAATCAGATGCTTGCTTAATGAGTAGTGACTTAGAACAAATGAACTATATCCCATAAGCTAATATAGGCTAACAAATGCCCCTTTAATTAATTAATATCCATACCTCTTTTTTTACTCAATACTTCCCATGGTCCATGAACTATACTTTGTGTTTTAGTTCGTATTATTTCATTTAATTCTTAAAACAACTACAATCCTAAAGCAGTGGGATTCTTATCTCATTTTACAAATAGGAAAGTTTAGATTAAGATGAGTTATTCATCTTCTTTATATTCTTAATTCTTACTCCATGTCCTTTATCAAGGTAACTAACATGGATCCTTAAGACAATACCTCTTCTCAGTGACAAAAAAGTACTACTGGCAAACACATGGTATTATTCTAGACCTCATACTGATTACTACTTTTTGATTAATGTATTTTCTATTGAGTCAGTCAGTTTATTTAGCACTTTGCTACAGTGTTCATTTGGAAAGAATATACCCTTTATTTATAAAGTTGATGAATTAAAATTTATTATATACATAATACTTTTTAATCTGTAAGTTTCAGTATAGCAGTTGTTCTTTTCAATGACATTTTTGTGAAAGTGGTGGGTGGTTAAGGGATTAGAAAACAAAGCGTCCGTGAAAAAGTAGAACGAAGCAGGGCAGATGGAAGGAGTAGTGTCAGATTTGAGTCCAAGGTTTGAGAAACTGCACTGCCCAACAGGTTCAAATACCCCATTAGTAACTGTGATTAAGAGTAAAAGACAAGTATTATTTTTCTTGCAGTGTATTAGTGTTTATTTTCAAATAGTAACTGCATTGTTCAGATATTGTCTTTATCTGTTTTGTATTGCTACACAGAATACCTGACAAATAGGGACTCCATAAAGAAATGAGGTTTATTCAATTCACGGTTTTGGGGACTCAGAGTCCTAGATCAGGTGGCTTCATCTGTTCAGTTTCTACCAAGGGCTCCGTGGCTACATCACAGCGTGGCAGAGAAACAGAAAAGGAAGTGGTGAGAAGGGGCCAACCATGAGAAATGTCTTCTCATTGTAGCAACCCATCCTCTTGAGAACTAACACACTCTGTGTTGTGGGAAGCATTGGTCCCTTCCCACTACAGTCCATGAGGCCTCACTTCTTAAAGGTCTACTATCTTAATACTACTGTACAACGAACCAAGCTTAATACTCATGAAACTTTAGGGGATGGTCAAATCAAATCCAAACCAGAGCAGACATTAACTAGTTATTGAGTTACTTAGGCTAACTACTTAATAAACAGAACCATTAAGTATTTCTCCTAGCAAAACAGCACCTTAAAAAAATGACTGAAATTTAATACTAAGCATGCCATTAATTTTTAAAGTTTGGAAACATTCATTGATCATTTTAGAATCTCAGTATCTCTGTCATACTTTTCAGGCTATACTATTTTTTTTTATTTTCACATAAATACTTTAAACCTAGAGCATATTTTAATTTGTAGTTTCATGATTTATTCCTTAAAGCAATTCAATATCCCATCTTTTGGACCTATATGTTTTTTCACAGTTCTCAGTTATTTATGACATCATTATGATATAGGAGAAATACAACTCCCAACCTGCTAGATGTTAGATGTCCCAAGTTCATGTGCTTTGAAATCAAAGAATGAATTCCAAAGGACAAAGAAGGTTAAGAGTAGGAAAGGTCCCAAATCAGTTGCCTCTAAGGCCTTTGTCAGGGGTAATTCTACAGCAAAGTTACAATGTGGGTCAAACTATAATCAACCAATAAGATTTTGAGTATGGCTGCTTAGCTAATATTGATCCTGGTCGTGTAGCAATGACTGACATCAACCTTGGCTTATCTATGACATTTTTGATAACAGATGGGTCCAAGTGTTCTGGCCACCCAACCAGATGCGTATCTGGACTGGGTGATACTAATTATAGTATAGTCCTATATTCTGCTTATCCCTTAGGGAAGTATGCAGGTCTGGCCATTGCAGCTATCTTGGGGTTTTGCCTTCTCAGATGTGCTTCCAGCCACATTCTGTGCTTTATTTTTCCGTTGAGTGCCTTGAGAGCCCAGTCCCTCTCTGACTGCTTATTAATTTCTGTCTAGCTTAGCTGCCTGTAGTACTTAGAGGGGTATATACTGTGTGGCTATAGGCTGTGTATGTGTGCACACTGTAGGCATGGAGCAGGTGTAAAAGTTCAGTGTCAGGCACCTCATTAAATAAATACCTATCTAGTTTATTAGCTTGGGATAGATTTTCTAAATTGGTTAAAAATCATGATTTCTCTTAAATGAGAAACTGTATTATAAATAAAGAGTAAATAAAAAATAATAAGCGGGGGTAGATCTTTCTTAAATGCGAAGGAGATCAAGAAATGGGGGGAAGCAAGGAGGATAAAAAGGGGATTTAGTTTGTGTTGTGTACGTGTAGCAACTCTGCAGAAAGAATGTGAATATTGTGTACTACAAACATGTACTAACAAAAAAAGCAAGAACCCCACAAAAAAACCCCATCTTGATTTTGAGCATGGTTGTATATTTTTTGTTCTTGTTTACTTATAAATACACATCTCCAGGTACATTTTTAGAAATAGAATTGATTTCAAATTGACTTATCCTGAGTAATTATCTTTTCTATAATAGAATTCTCAAACACTGCTAATTTCAACAATTAAAATATATTTTTATATATAGTTTTTATATAGATGTATACATACATCTATATATAAAACTATAATCCATCCAAAGATAAACAATAAATTATTTCAAATTGAATGATATCAAACACATTGTAGTACAATATAATATAATATTGTGTGTGGTGCATGTTATATTGACATGTTAATATTGGATTTTTAAAAGTTGTGAGTTAAAAGAGACTATGATTGTTACAATATGTTTGATTTTTAGGAGGATATCATTGGCCACTCCTCGACAGCTTTATAAATCTTCCAACATGACTCAGCGCTGGCAAAGGAGGGAAATTTCAAACTTTGAATATTTGATGTTTCTCAATACTATCGCAGGTAAGACATGTCATTCTTTTAACTAATAATGTTTGTATTCATCAGAATTATTGGTAATAATTTGAAATGATATTTTTTCTTTAAAATCCAAGCATAGCATCAGAGTAAATATCAAAGTACTTGGTATTAAACTTTACCAGAAACCATACAAGCTAATACCAAGGTTTTAGATGCATTTATTGTTGAAGAGGCTTTTCTTTGCTCTCCTTCTGCTATTTCCTTTGCTGACAGCTTTGTCTGAAGGTTTATTAGAATCAACAAAACATTGCCAGAGAGTGTCTGGAAATAATAATGGGAAAATGTAATTTCACTACTTTGTCATTCTCAGCAATAGCAGCAAGACAGGAGAATAACAACAGAATTCTGCCTAGTATAGATGTCACCTGGATTATGGCATGATTTGGTTACAGTATCTTTTTAAAAATCTTCATATAAAAATAAAAATCAGATTATATTTTCTAAATGATCAGTAACTGCCTTCAACCTCAGTGGTTACTTTCCTTGTAAATTAAAAGGAGGTAGTATAGTGGCTTTGTTCTTTTGCTATATCAGTAGCTGTCAGTGGTTAAATATATGTCTAGAAGATTAAAATACCTCATTTTTTTTTCTTAAATTGAGCACCAAAAACCCATATTCATATTAAATTACAGTGTTTGCTCTTGTAAATCAGGCTATACAAAAACTTTTTACAATCAGGTGCACTTAGCCACATAATGTGTTTATATATGATTTTTGTTTTGTTTTGAATGAATGCTTATAACCATGAATTTAGAGTCATGTTCTGCTCTGAATATCTTTAAAAAGATTATTACATGATAGTTTTATATTGTTATCTACCATATGTATGAATGTAGGCATTATAGGCATATATTAAATATGGATGATACGGAAAGATATTAAACAGGCAAGAGAACATGACTCATCAACAAAAAGGGCTTATGTCATTTGAAGTGTTGCAATGCTTTTGGAGTTTAATCTTAGTACTTTCATATATGCACATATTCATACATGCATTCATGTATTCATATATTCTTTTATATCTTAAAAAATTTTCCTTAAAGTTAACAGAAATGTGTCATACTATTTTAAATAGCAGATTATTTATATATATATAGATAGACTGAACTTTAATATTTTAAATTTAAGAAATTTAGTGTCTTTTGCAGTAATCCCTTAGTATTTGAGGAGGATTTATCCCAGGATCTCCACCTCACCTTGTATATACCAAAATCTGCCAATATTCAAGTCCTTTATATAAAATGATGTAGTATTTTTCCAATATATACACTCCCATATAGATTAAATTATTTATAGGTTTTTATAATACTTAATACAGTGTAAATGCTATGTAATGTGGTTCTTATACTGTATAGTTATAAAATAATTATAAGAAAAAATCCATGCACATTCAGTACAGACACAATTTTTATATATATTTTTAACCCATGGGTCTGTTGAATGTTAGGATTCAGAACATGCCGATAAAGAGAGCCAACTCTACTTAGGTAACAGCATTAATATCAGAAAAATCTAAGCTTCAATGGCAAAGAGAAGAGACAGAGAATCCAAGATCGACCATCTCTGTATCCTAAATAATAACCTGAATTTTAATGTTTTACCTCTTAGATGTTTAATCTTCCACAGTAATGTTTAATATATTTGCATCCATTGTAATAACTGATGTGTTTGGTATTATACCATCTTGTTTGGTGTTACGTTTTTAATAATCATTGTTGTTGTTTTGCTTTTCATACTATTTTGTTTTGTTTTTGGTCATTGTAATAATTCTGTTTTGTTTTGTTTTGTTTTGTTTTTGGTACCAGTAATCCAACTGAAGATGTTGCACTTGCCACTGAGCTATATCCCCAGCCCCCACATTAGTAATTCTTGCCAACTTCCCTAGTGATTTAGAATGTAGGCATCTTTTATTAGTTCTCCTAAAGATATGTTTAAATTTTTAGAAATCTCTTATAGCTCTGATTTTTAACTCAAAAATGAATCAATATTTGTAATCACTCCTATATGAGATAACAAATTTAGTTCAACTTTATCTTTATTCATTGCTTATCTTTGTATATATGATTTATCAGCCAGAAGTCAGATCAACTCATTTTTTGAAACCTATGTCTTCTTGGTTATTTAACATTTTAAACTATTAAAAATTTATTCTGCATGCAGTATATTATTTTTAGCTGCATGCTTCTTTACCTGACTTCTCAGGACAATATTCTTTTTACATTTGGTTGCCTCATTTTTTCTGTATTCCCTGTGTCAAGTTCACTATTATGTATTCTTGAAAGATGTATAAAGACTCAGTGACTACCATTAATGAAGCTTATGTTTTGCTTATTTTTCCCCCTTGACTGTGCTAGCTGTTTGGAGCTGTGGGATATAAAACTGGAAAACAGAGTGACATCTCACTTCCAGTTCATTCCAGTCTATCAGACATTTGTATTAAATGGTTCTGCTTTGCTAAGATGGGATTCTCACTACCCTCCTGATGGGAATGTTCTCTAGGTCATTGTTTCAAAGGACTTCTCCAGTCTCCATCTCTCCCCAGTGCATTTCACTCAGGTTAAATAGATTTCCTACCATATGTACAGTGCCACCTATAACACCCACCCATTTCATGCTCTTGCTTTCTGGGAATCTCTTTCTCTGTCTGAATCTGGATAGAGATAACATTCTGATCCCTTCTAAAAATTGTGCCCAAACAATATAGAGGCCTTTGTACAACTTTTGGGTTTCTGAGTCAGAGCTTATAGACCATAGGGGAATTTAAAAATGTCTTCTTTTTTTGAATCAGAGGGGCATGTTTTATTTGTAGACATAAAGAATGTACAGACCTTCAATATTTTTAAAAGAATTTATTAGATACTTTATTTACAATTATTAAAACCAAACTAAAGTGATTAGACAAAAAAAAAAAAAACACAAAAAAACCAGTAAAACAGACTGGGAATAAGAGCCCTCGCAAGCTAGATGTATAAAAAAAGCTATACACAAATGAGAGAATGTTTTAAAACAGCTGATATGAAGACCTGAATAACTTCTATAAGTAGTGAATGCTGCAAGAGCTAGCAGAGGAGGGGAATTTAAAACTGTGTTTTGGGAAAAATAAACAGTAGAGCTTTTCTAGTTTCTGTCAGTTGTATATGTAGAATGTGTTTTGTAAACACAAGTATCATATTTCGGCTGGATCAGAGAATAACAGAAAATATTGGAAGTGTGGGTAAGTCCCCAACAATAAAGAGGCTTGTGGAAGTAAGTCTACTTTTACAGTTAAAGAAATGCAATGTGGAGTTTTAGGAAAATTAAAGTGATTGTTATATATGACATGAAATAGTTTAAAATTAGAACTATGAAACCAGTATGACAGAAATGAAGATGAAATGTCAATCTGCTCATTCTTTTAGCAGTTATTGAATATTTACTGTGTGTCACAGTCTATTTAGCACTGACTACAGAAGCAAATGTGCATTCTACCTTTGAAGAGATCATAGTATAGTCTGAAAAACTGATGTAGACACCAGCAATTCCAGTTAAAAGTGCTGACTACTGTAACAGGCGCATATTTAAAGTTATTACTTATAACTGAGAGATCAGAAAGCTTCATATAGGTGACGTTTCAATTGGGAATTGAAATATAAGCAAGAAAGCACTTCAAAAACTAATCAAAAAGAAAGAAAATATGGGTTGAAGATTTAGGTGAGAGTAGTGGCAGCACAGTTGGCCTAAAGAGAGAGAAGTAAATGACACTATGTATGATGTCATTACTATGTATTACACTATGTATAATATATAAAAAAGTGAGTCACGGTAATTTGTGCTGGTTCATTGTTTCTCAGAGTATGGCCCCCGGTGTGGCAGCATCCATACCACCCAGGAACTTACTAGAGTTGCAGATTCTTAGACACCTTCTCAGACCTACAGTCAAAAATTGGAACCTGCTACTTGACTTTCAATATCACTAAGTGCTTTAGTTGGCTCTGATGCAGTAAGTTTAATCACCATTGCTCTAGTCATTTAAAATCTAATTATTAGAACAAAATTTGCATATAAAACATTTCAAACATGCAATAAAATACGTGATTAAGTGCTCTTAAGTTTAGAGACATGAGAGAGTAGTGTGAGATAGTCTGCTCAAGAAAATCTTCAACAGCCTTATTCTATAATCCCAGCACTCAGGAGGCTGTGGCAAGAGGATTGCTGCAAGTTTGAGGCCATCCTGGTCTATATAGTGAGTTTGAGACCAGCTTGAAAAAAAGAAAAAAAAAGCTTCATAGAAAAGATGTACTTGGACAACTAATCTGCCTTCCGGGGGACTGTGTGACCAGCGCAGGCTCCCAGAAGAGAAAGAGAATGGGCCCCTCGAAGACCCACCCCGCTGGGGCCGAGCGGCACAGGCGCACTGGCTTAGAATCAAGGACAACAACCGCCCCCCGCCTCCCGTAAGCAACCTGCTGGTTCGGAGGTCTGGCTAAATTGATAGCAGCTAAGGAACATTAAGCAACTAAATGCTAGTATTGTTTGGTTGATTTTGCAGGCCTCAGATTGGCAACCTGAGCATCTCTTTGGAAGATGACAGTAGGCAATGTAGCAAATATGGGGGATTCTCTTCTGTCTTGTCTCCAAGGCCCAATATGGTTCTCACTGTTTTGCTTTACTCTGATTTTTTTTTTTTTTGCTTTATTTTATATTCTGTTTTTATTGGTTTTATTCTGTTTTGTTTTTGGTTCAATTCTACTATACCTGTTGGAATGGTCAGCTATTCTGAAGATAGTAAGATATATTATAATAGCTATTGTTTTCACAGTATCTTTCTTCGAAGTTCTGTACCAGTTCTGCTGCTTTGTTTTGATTGACTTTGTTCTGTTATGTTCTGTTGGATTTTACTATCTTTAAAATAAAAAAAGAAAAAAAAAAGAAAAGATGTACTTTAACTCTTCAAGGATATTATTGGCATCAATGACCATCTTGAAAAATGAACCTTTATAAGTAGAATGACAGTGAAAAAATTATGAATGCAAATTTCCTAAAATACCTCCCTAGATAGATTTCTATTAATTCTTCCCTTGTCATCATCCTGAAATTCTAAGTGGGAGTACCATCTTACACTGGACATCAGTGCTGAATATCTGAACAATGGCTTTATAGAGAAGCTTTACACAAATCAAGGTTAAATTCTTCTTAGGACAGTAGTTGGAATTGCCTGTTTCCATGAATTGTGAGAAATAATATGTATCCATTTGTGTCTTCTTACTAAAATAAATCACACAAATACTATTTTATTAAATTTTTTTACTATTCCTTTTTGAAAATTTTTATTTATTGATAACATTCAGAAAAAATAGTAAATAGTAGTTATTGTTTATTGTAGGACTTATAATATGCCAATCATAGCTAACGCTGAGGGCTTTATGTATATTTTCACATTTAATTCCAACAACAACCCCAATGGTTAGGTTCTGTTCTTAACCACCTTCACAGATGAGGAAATGAAATGCAGAGTAGTTAAACAATGTACCCAGGTAATAACGTTAATAGATGATGAAGTCAGATTTGATCATTGATAGTCTGGCTTCCAAGCATGCTGCCCGCACTGCTCCAGGGGTCCCCTGGCACCATCCCATTCATCCCCAGTAACCAGCCTTCATTACTAAATGCTTTTAAAACCTATACAGTGAATGGTTTCAAACAGTCTTACCGTTTTCTTTTACATTTTACGCAAAGAACCCCTTGAAGTTTATAGACTGTGAGAACTTTTATAGATAGGGATATTCTAGTTCTGATAGGACTTGAAATTATTGTCCCCGTTCCAGAACATGGTACAGTTTTCAGTGAGTTCCTAGGTGCAGACTCTGAGCAGAGATTTGCAGAAAAAGGTTTATTAGAGAGGACTCTTGTCATAGCATCTGTTGGGAGTGAAGAAAGTAGAACTGAGTAGAAACTGGCTTCAGTGCTGTTGACAGAAGACACCTCCATAGATCCACAAGATGCCTGAACCTGGGATAGTAACTCTTCAATTTTTTTGCTTTGAAGGAAGGAGGCTTTACTTTGTTATCTCCTCTCTGAGGTAGCTGCAGGAAAAATCAAGAGATAAAGAAATTAGCTTTATCTTCTGATGGTAGGGACTCCCAGGGAGAGACTTGGCCAACCATCCCAGCCATCAGCTCTCCCAGCAGCCACTCTTTCAGCGTTCCTCGTACTTTAGCACATTGGAATCAGATGTGCGGAAACACAGGTTTTCAGGCCCTAGAAGTTCTGACTCAGTAGCTTTGGGGTGAGACTCAAGAATTTTCATTTATTTTGCAAGTATTTACTTGATCCTATTGCCACCAGTCCAGGATCACACTTTGGGAATTGCCCTACCATACCTCTATATTCTTTGAAAAACATTCTCAAAGATAATTTTATTAGTCTTATATAGCACTGTCTTTGCTACACATTGTAACACTTAAAACAGTGTCTCCTTATCGTATTATGTCTATATTTCATCTTCACAATGAGATTATTAGGTTACTAAAAGAAAAAGCAATTTTGTTCGGTAAATATTAATGAAATTAAACTGATTTAATGTTTATGCTTTTTAACAGTTTGCATGATTTGTGTCATTTACTGTGAACATTTACTGAAATTGCTGAATGAAGGATTTTTGAAACCTCCAGTATTAAAAAAAAAAAAAAACACTTGCAGAATTAGAATTTGGTTGAGAAGATGAAACAATCTTTTCTGTCTTCACATTGTAAAAAATTTAGGTCAATATCACTTAATAGATTTCACATTTTCTGTAAATATTATAATTACTATCTAATACTCTTAGATTTATCTTTCTCTACCAATATTATTTTAATATGAAATACAAAGTGCATTTTATGAGTTGTATCTTGCTGTCTTTTCCTTAGTTTCTCTCATATTTTACTTTTCTCCTTTCAGATGTGTTAAAAAATAAGGCTATAAAACATGGCAGCAGTGTCCTGATCTTAATGCATTTTTAGACTCTCTCTCTCTCTCTCTCTCTCTCTCTCTCTCTCTATATATATATATATATATATATATATATATATATATATATATGGTGTGTGTGTGTGTATATATATATATATGGTATATACATATATATGGTGTATGTACCTTGAACACACATATATACCTAATATCATGTAAATACACATTTTCCTCTGTATAGTAAAAGGCTTATGAAATATTCACAATCATATTGTTTTTAAAAGGTATTCACATAAAAGCCTGTAAATGAATTTATGAGGTATATTTTATTAAGTAAGTTTAAGACATACTCACTTGGGCAGCTAGGAATATGGAAAGGTATAATTTGGAAAATTTAATCCCTTGTAAGCCTACCTATAAATATTCCATTTGACATTTTGACTATTTTTGGTTTTTTTCCTTTCTGTGGGTTGAGTATCATTGGGAACTTGCTACACATACAGATTCTACTTTTTTCATTTTTTAAAATATCCTTTGAAGGCTTGGTTTTTAAAACTGCATGAGAATCTAACTTGGAACATGACATCATTTATTAAATTATTTTTAAAATACTTGAGATTTTTTCACAGAACATTGAAGTTTGGAAGATTATATGAAAGAATTTTAATAATACTTAGAATTAAACTAAAAATGTAGTTTCAACCTTTAATTCTCATGATTGAACTGATTTCTGTTGACTATATTCTGAAAGATACAACCCTATGCTTCATTTTATACCTTATTAAATAATACTAGGAGAAAGATGTTACAGTTTGGTATTCTTGAATTTATAAAAAAAAAAATACCCCAGAGTGAGTGCTAGCTAACATAGCTTTGTGTAAATGATCCTGTTATACTAGAGAATTTTTTAAAGGTTTTTGAATTGTTTTTCATATGATCAGCTAATGAATTCAGCACAACTTCCCCAACCCCAACCTTTTTCTCCTGTTTAGCATTTTCCACTTTTTCACTCTGTGATGAACAAGCCCTCCCTAGTTAATTATGTATATATTTAGCTACTGCATGTGTTGGGCTTATTATTGTCATCTAATTAGATGTAACTTGAACTGCTTGCTTCTAGAAAAATCATTAAAAATTCTTTCCTAATGACCTGGAGATGACAAAATGTCTGTAAAGTGTGAAGAAGCAGACAAGCACAGGAACATCGCTCTTAAAGCGTGTTAATCCAGATGCCGCAATCATCTAATTAAACAATATTTTGCTGTCATTAACATTTTCACCAAGGAATTGCAGTTATAATTTCTTTGTCAGCTGTCTCTAGATCACTTTACCTTCAAAACTAAAGCACCATATAAGAACGTTAAATTGGATGGTTTAATTAAAAAGTTTTTTTTAATGAAGAAACATCCACTGTTTCTGAGATCTCATTTACTGTGCTTCACTTTTATTGTTTGAGTAGATTAGTGTTATAGGCTTGCAATACTTAATATTCGTCTTCTAAGACAAGCTCTCATAAGCGTAGTTTTATATATTGTATAGATATACATTGCTATATATATTTAGCATATATATATGCACTGTACTTATCACTAGTAGGAAAGGAAAGAGAAGTCTAGTGATTACGGAACAAGTATACTTATTAAATTTCAACAATCTTCCAAAAAGAAAAAAAAAAAAAAAAGATGTGCCAGAACCTAAAAGATGTTACTTTGAAACTATCTCACTTTTTGAATAATTTAAGAAACTAATTTTTCTCACAAAAATATTTACTAAAATAAAAGAATAATGCTGGTTCATCAAAACTTAGGAATGCAAAATCCCAGAGTACTACTTAATCAGTCTTTTTCCTTCTTGTGACATTGAATACACTGTGCATTTTAAATTCAAATAAAAATATATACTGACACCTCTGTTATAAGACTTTCGTGGAAATTTTTATTAAGAGGTTATACCTCCATTATATTTATTAAGTTTATTACAATTAAATGATGTTGTAAGGCTCTAATAATTTAAAATATTAAAATTCCTTAGCATTTACTTTTAGAGACTACTTCAAGTATTATTAAAAATGACTTTAAACAAGACAGTACAGATAGTCATGAATTATGATGAGTGTAGTATTTTGTGTGAATGTATTTTTTGTATGAATGTGTGTTTTAAAAATGATGCTTTCAAGCCGGGCGTGGTGGCGCATGCCTTTAATTCCAGCACTTGGGAGGCTGAGGTAGGAGGAACGTTGTGAGTTCGAGGCTGGCTTGGGCTACAACGCGAGCGCAAGACCAGCCTGAGTTACACAGTGCGACCCTGCCTCAAAAAACTAGGGCCAGGAGTTTGGCTCGGATTCAGCACCTGCCCTGGTAGGTGCGAGGTTGTGAGTTCGATCCCTCGTGCCACAAAAAAAAATAAATAAATAAATAAAATAAAATAAAAATGATACTTTCCTTCCTTTGTATTTTTGTCCAAAAATGGTAACATATGTTTTCTTCTATTAGTAACTTATTTTTATTAAATATCAAAGATGGTATCTATTTTATATTATTTGCATTACATACAAATATTTAAATAGAGTTATAAATTGGTTTTTAAATTGATTTTATTTTGACAGGCATTTCTTATGTTATAAAACATCACAAATTTTAAAAAGAAAGTAAAATCTAATTTTCACGTGTCATTTCATATATATGGCAACAACATTATTTTAGAAAATGACAAATATAATGACAGGTCTATTTTTTTACTAAATTTACAGATTTTTAAGTAGATCAGTTCCCAAGAAGATGGCAGAGCAGTAAATTTGCCAGGTCCCACTTAGAATCCTAGAAATATCTCTGCCTAACCAATACATACTCTATGGATATATACATACATAAATAAATAATAAAAATAATCAGGTGTCCCAGGTTAGCATGTGTATGAGCCATCAGTAATAAAATTTGAAGTTTAGAATTTTACAACTTATATTTTAAAACAATGGTAGTACTTTAGCACCGTTTTTTTAACTCACAACCTCACACCTGCCAGGCAGGCACGTAAGCCACTGAGACAAACTCCCAGCCCTAGTTTTTTGAGACAGGGTCACACTATGTAATTCAGGCAGGCCTTGCTCACATTATAGCCCAAGCCGGCCTCGAACTCACAATGCCCCTCCTACCCCATCCTCCCCAGTGCTGAGATTAAAGGCATGCGCCACCACACCCAGCTTAGCAGTACATTTTTCATTCACAAAAGAACCCCAACTCTTGGCACACCACATGTACCATAACAGCATAGATATGCAAACATTATTTTGTTTGTCATTAGGAAATGACATTAAATGATACCTATTCCTGTAGCAATTTGTAAATGTAACTAAGAGAGCTACAGTCTGAGTAAGAATTAGGCATAATAATAATACTAATAAGAAAAATATGAATTTGGGTAGATTTCATCTGACCACATCATTTTCCTAGGTTAACGTACATATTCCCAGTGCTGTTCTTATTCATACTCCTGTGCCTTTGCAAAATCCTCACCCTATAAAGAGAATATTGTGTGATTCTTTTTACTTAGCTTATGTTTGTTCATCTTTTAAAATCTAGCTCATTTTATTCCATTTTATCATTTGTGTATTCATTACATCAACAAACATTTCTTGATAGTATACACCAATACACACAGATTTTTTAAAAGCAAAATAATTCAATACATACATCCATGAGTAAAGAAGCAGATAAGTAAGCTATGATATGTATTAGGTGTAACTAGGGATCTGTCTGAGTGCTATGGATGGGGAACAAAGTGAAGCCCTAACCAAATTCTCCCCTCTTCCCTGTAAATGCAAAGTGGAAGTAGTATTGTATACAGTACATTTTGTTACTTCATAATGTATCATACACATATGCATATCCAACACATACCCACATCATTTTATACATTCAAAACAATATGTAGGTTTGTTGTAAAATGCAAAGTTTCATATAATATACAGATAAAACTAACCAATAAAAGGCTTGCTACATAAATTAATTTGGTTCAATGCTTATAATAGTCTAATCTACAGAATATGAGCAGAGGTGACACGCATCACTTAGAAGCCTAGTTCTCTGAAACTTCCCATACAAGCTCACATGTCTTCTGCTGACTGTGGCAAAGATAATGTTACAATCATGGAGGCAGGACTCTGTCATCCAGGGATCCTGAAAGTTATTCTTCTGAAATGCAGCAGTTGAATTATCTTTTATAAGCACAGACCCTATTTCATAAACAATTAATGTGTACAAAATTTTATTTGTGTTTTTCTCTACTAGGACGGACATATAACGATCTGAACCAATACCCTGTGTTCCCCTGGGTGTTGACAAACTATGAATCAGAAGAACTCGACCTGACTCTTCCAGGAAACTTCAGGGATTTGTCAAAGGTAACTTGTAGATATATAGAAGTCAGCTTTCTCCACAAGATTGTAGTTTAAAGGTTTTTTTTTATCAGAGTATGTATGTCTATTTAGTGTTTATAAGGAAGTAAACCTGGTTGTTTCTTCCTTTGTAGTCAATGTCTCCGTTTCATCAGTTAGTAGCGAGGCGGGGTAGTGATGGAACTATACTCCAAGAAGATAAATCAGTATTACTATCATAGGCAAAATAAGCAAGTCTGAGAAGGAGCAGATGTAGGGAGAGGTTTTTCAGGTACTATAGGCTTTGCAGGTCATGGTAAGAAGCGTTGAATTAGCACAGAATGAGATGATGAATCTTTTCTGTGCTACAGCATGTGAGAAGGAATATTATTTTGCCTAAAACATACACACACACACACACACACACACATACACCCCTCTTAAGTATTTAGTCTTAAGAGGTACTTAGGAAGCTTAATGCTGAAAAGAAAAAGAGGTCAAAAGAAAATCAAGGGTCTGTTTAGATACAAGAGATATGGCCTTTAAAAATGACAAGAAAAGGAAACATAATGAAGATAAGAAGTAAAAATCAAATTTTGGGGTAGTTCACCTGTTTGTTAAGAGGGAATTTAAATAGCACAATAAACTATTTGAAATGTAATAAAGAACTAAGAACTACCTTAACCCAAAAAGATGATAGCCTCTAAATTGTTAAAGTGTGTGTGTGCGTGTGTGTGTGTGTATGAGTGAGTGGGTGTGGGTATGGTATGTTTTAGTGTCAAATATATAGTGACTTTAGGGTCTCAGCCTGTGCCTGAAGTTTATGTATTTGAACCACAATTAAGTCTTTAAAATTATCTCTATTTTCCACCAGACTTTATTATCTGATTTAGAAATCCATAGAAGATTAAAAGACATATGTGTATATGTTTGGTTTTGTAGGAAAGGTTTAAGGAGCTCATGTACAAGGCTTTGTGAGTCCTTTGACTTATAAAGCATCATTGCAGCCAATTTAAAATTAATCCCACAGATGGCTTTTAACTCAGCATGCCTTCTCCAGCTACTTTTCTTGTCTTTGAAAGCTACATCTGTCCACATTGAAATTCTGTATTCCACTACACTAGTTGTATTACCTAAAACCAATTTCTCTTAGCCCATTTGTAACATAAGAATAGCAATACTTGTTAAGGTCAAGTGCCATGTACATTTGAAGAATCTAACATTGCCGGGGATATAGCTCAGCAGCACAGCTGCCTGATAAGTGCAAGGTCCTGAGTTCGATTCCCAGTGCAAAACAACAACAACAACAACAAAAACCCAGGAATCTAACATAGTTTGTGGCATATACAAATATTTTATTAACATATTATTATTATACACAGAATATTTCCTGGCCAGTTTTTGAAGGCTGTTACTAATTTTTGGTATTCTTATATGTCATTCACTCTCTAGTTCTTTTATTTTATATAACTTATCAAATTCTAGTTAGTTTCTCTTTCTAATTTTAGTTATAGTATCACAAATACTAAAGGGACATAAGATATCAGTTAGCCAACATTCTAGGGGTTCACATGGCTAGTTTTAAAAAGTGCTAGCTATTGAATTCTCACATGCTTGCAAATATGTGGTTTTTCCAGTACAGTTCAACTGAACAAAAATATTGAACCATTTGCCTGTGCCAGTAATTATTCAGATTCAGATACAAAGAAACATTGTAATTCATGAGACCTGCTCTCATATTATCTAGATATTAAGAACAGTTCCACAAATTATAAAAGGTATTATCTCTGTAAGCTTAGGTATTATCTATCTAAACAAGGCATTATAAGAGCAAGAACTCTGAAGCTAGACTGGCTAGGTTCAAATTCTAATTCCATCACTTCCCAAGTGTAGTGCATTAGACAAAATTAGTTACTTCCTCGCCTCACTTTCTTTTGTGTAATGGGAATAATATTATTTGTAATTTTGTGAGGAGTCAAAGAGGTGAAAGAACCTGGAAGAGTGTCTGGCACATCATTATTAGCTAATGCTGTGTGTTTAATGATAAGTGTGAATCAGTCATGTGGGCCAATATGAGCGATAATATGATATTATGTCTGTATTTTGTTAGTATGCTTACATGATACACATTTTTAGCATGACTTGCTGAGGCTGAGGTGTGATCTTTGGGTTTAAAACAAAACCAAATGAACTCATCAGTGTGAGGATGAAAACTGTTAAACTAGTTCTTTAAAAAAAATCTTGTCTGGGGCCAGGGATATAGCAAGCACAGTGCCTACCTGGCAAGTACAAGGTCCTGAATTCGATTTCTGGTACCCCCACACACAAAAAAAATTCTTGACTGTTTGTGTATATCAGTATATTAAACAGTTTAAAATGTATGAATATATGTACACATATATAAACACATATTTACATGTATGCCCTGTAATGAAAATTTAGAGAATAGATTCTCAAGAAACATGAAACAGTGTATTAAAACTTCATAAACTGATGATTACTCTGGCTGTTTAGGACTTTCTTTGAAACAGAGAAAGAGATTCTCTTGCTTTGAAGTCCTACTGGGTTATCATGGTGATAGGATACTTATATACCAGTATTTCTTTCCTCCGGTTATTTATTCATTCTTTCAGTTATTCAGCCAACAAGTAGTTACCACACACTACTATATGTCAAGAAGTTTTACACACTTTTGTACTGGATAGAAAAGAGCACAGTGGTGAACAAACCATAGTCACAGCATCTTGTAGGGAATTCATTCCTGAGCAAAGGTGAGCACTTAAGTTAACAGAACTTGAATCCAGCCTTGATAACATGGGCATACTGGGGACAGTACCACACTGGCCCTCTGGGGATGCTCAACTACTCAGAGACATTTGAACTCCAGTGTTCCTGAAGCACTATACCAGCCAAAGAAAATATGGCACCCATTATGATTAATATAGATTATAGAAGACATCTGGGAAAATATTTGCTCATAATAAAAGATTTTTAGTTTATTCATATAGAAAAGATAAGATCAATTAAATGAGGAAGTCAGTTTCTAAAGTAGCTGGAAGACATAAATATTCTGCAAGGTTCTTAAATTGATTTGCTTGATGTGTATTTCCTTTTGCAGAGGTTCTCCTTTCATGATTCACATATGGTCTTTTAATTTTATATAGTGTTAAATAAATATAGAGATAACCAGATGGAACCTAAATACATTAGGCAATGTAAACACAAACTATACTTTTGCAAACATGGAATCCTTCATGTTATGAACTGTTGAATTCATGAGCTCTTAAAAGATAGAGAGCTTTTACTTCTACTTCTACTGTATTCCATACTTTAGTCATTTGTTCTTCATACTTTGTCACACTAATATGATAGGAAAATGGTAGCAAATTAAAGCCTCTTGATATGTTAATAAATTACTCTTGCCTTGTTCCCATGCTTCATTGAATTTCTTACTAGGAACTTCTTATAAATGGTCTAGAAACCCAAGACTATTTATATAAAACCATTAATAAATAAGATTTTAATGTATGAAAATATATCTTATTATATGCCTAATGGGAAAATGACATTTGGAAAAAAAACTACTGTAGCATAATATTATTGAAGAGATGCCTTGTAAGACATACGCAAAATTCCTGTAGGTATAATCAATACTTCAGATGAAAGTTTTAATGGAGAATTTGTTACTTTTCAAATGATCAAGGAAGAATTGGAATAATCCCTACTATTAACCAGAATTAGCCTAAGATTTCTAGCAACAAAAGCAGTTGTTTCTAAACAAAGATTGGGAGTCCTGATCCTAACAATAAATCATTTGTAGCAGTGGTTATTTCAGTTAACATTTGGAACCCCAAATAATTTTATATTCTTGAATGTATAAGGAATTAAGAAGCTGTAAAATATATAATAATTAAAAAGTAAATATTTCTTTTTTCTTTACACTACTGTTATGCTAGCACCGTGAAATTTTGTGTTGTACTAGGAAGCTTTTGAATGAAACTTTAGAACACTCAGCTCAAATTGGCTTGAACAATAAATCAATGCTATTGGTTCTTAAAACTGAAAAATTTAGAAGGTGGTTTAGTTTTCAGTAAGTCTTGCTCCAGTGGTTCAGATATTACCACCAAAACCTTATTCTTCCCATTGTTCTTCTCTGGTTTCAGCTATTGTGAGCTCATACTCAGCATCCATTAATAACCCTTAGTAACTTAAGATACTCTCCTTTTAGTGGCAAAGTGATTACAGTGGTTCCTACCTCACATCATATCATCCAAAAAAAAGAACATATTACACCTGCTAGCCTTCATCAAGAACAGCAGAACTTTGCTTTCTCAGAAATCAAAGAATATGGCTTGTGTGTCATTGGTGTTACTTAGGAGGGATAGGGTATGCTATGTAGATCTAGAGATAGGATCATGCATGACATTTACCTATCTGAGAGTTTCATCTTCTATGAAGAAGAAAATAGCAAATGAATTACACATTTGTATACATAAAGCTATTGCATAACATGAGCTTTGTAAGATATTGAGTAGTTTAAATTATAGTCCTAGCCCTCTCAAGGAATATTTATTATTTAGGAGGAGAAAAAAAACCATAGGCAATAGGTTGCTTATTGCATACATGTCATTATACCATATGGACATTAAGTGAAGTCAAAGATAAACTCACTGTGAAGTTAATGAAGTTTAAACTTTAAGTTCCTTCAGTTTTCACAGCCTTCTTCCTATACTTTGCCTTTAATTTTCAGTACATAGTTATATGTTCATTTTCTTTAGGAGCCTGTTAGTTAGATTTCCATGTCTATAACAAAATGCCTGAAAATTTTAACTTAATAAAGGAAAAAGTTAAATTTTTGTTATTTTAGTCTGTGATTACTAGGCCCTGTTGTTTTAGTCTGTGATTACTAGCCCCTGAGCCTGTAGCAACTCTATGCATCATGGTAAGGATGTGTAGTTGAGAGATTTGTTAACTTCATGGCAGCCCAGAAGCAAAAAGAGCCAGCATCCCATATCCCTGTCCAAGTCACCTGTCCAGTAACCTGCCATCTTTCCCACCTCCTATAAGTTCTGCCCCTTCCAGGAGTATCATGGGCAAGGGATTGAATCTTTAACACATGAACCTTTGGGAAACAGTTCAGAGCAAAACTATAGTAGAGCTCTTCTATAAATGTTTAAATCTAAAGTTTTGCAAAACCTGGATCTAACTTCAATGCAAAGAAAGGAGCGATTCCTTGGGTAAACATGAATGACATTGTAAAAGAGACAAGTGAGAGAGGTACACAAGAGTTTTAAACACTTAGGTTCACCTGGTAATGTACTATATCTCTGAATGTCTGGTATAGATCCAGAATTCATCAGTAATATATAATTCTTGCATACTTCTGGAAGACACTCAAACAACACTGACAAACAATGCTTTTCTGTTGCCTATGCAGGGGTGGTGATGGTAATTAGGGATTAAATTATGGGTCCAGCCCTTGGAATTATCAATCCTTTTCTGTTTTTCTTTCTATCATTATTAAAATTAACAGAAAAAATGGAAGTTCATAAATGGAACATGGGGAAAATGTGAAGTTTGCACAAATGTTTGTCACTTATTGTGCAAACTTAAGCATGTTTTTAAAGCTCTCTGAACCTGTTTCCTTTTCTTGAAAAATGAATGTGACAAGAAATAATGGTATGTTGAATGGTATGAAGAACAATGGTATGTTGAAAGAATTAAACACAGTACTGATTAGTATACCTTAAACAAAAGTAGCATTCAAGGTGTAATACTACAAAATAAATTTCCATAATTATCTGTTGGGGTATTGCTATCTTCAATAGGATTCAAAAAAATCTAGTGAATTATTATTCAACTGATTTGTTTTTTATTCAAATAAAGTAGAGAGCAATGTCATGCAATAATATATTTTTCATACAGTAATTCTGTCATCTCTTTAATTATCAAAACAATCAAGATATGGAAGTTAAATGTTTATTGAAACAAAATGCACATTTATTTAGACTGAAATATTTTATATTTATAATATTCTTACTCTTCCCCTAGCATTCTTTATTGAACAGTTGAAGAAAACAGGAGCAAGAAAGTTTTTATCAATAAGACCTGTCATTTAATCACACATTACAGGTTCAAGTTTTACTTTTTACACATCTAGGTTGTAGGTTATATTTATTGTTTAGCATAATGGACAGCAAATAAAGCAATCTGTCAGTGATCTATCTTTTAAGTACCAGAGATTTTTCCCCCATTTTATACAGACATTCCTAATGAAGATGTGACCTTGTGATGAAATATATCTTAAAATGCATTCTATGCTACTGCCTCAACTATTTAAATATACTCATATGAATTTGACTCTTAAATTATAGTGATTACATGACTTTGACATGAGTCACAGTCTTTGCTCATTAAAGTATAAATGAAATTTTCCTATTTCCCAGTCATACCCTCTGGTAAATGAAATAGTTTCATCACAAAATCAACTGCTAATATTGAGATAAGTGTAAGACATCACACACACACATTCATTGAGTAGAAAATACATATTTTGTTAACACAGGAGTTGTTTGACTGACAGATGATGATAAGCATAACCATTTACCCAAATTATTATGCCACTTAAAAAGGAAGTGATAATGCCTAGAGGCCTTGAAATGTGATAATGCAGATGGATGCACTGAAGTGTGAATACAACGCGAAGTCCACCCTTGATACTGCCAAACGTCTCTATACCACATAGAAAAAGTAGAGTTGTTAGGTGGAGAATGTGTGACTTAGATGTCTAGGGCAGATTTCCACAATTGTTTTATCTTTCTTCTGTACAATAAGTTAACATGAAATTAGTGTTATTTAGTCTATAATCTACCTAATGATAAAATTTTAATAAAACTATCATCGATGAGCAGAACTACTATGATGATATAAAACTAAAAGTATTAATGTGTAAATTTAGTCATGTGCTATTTGCCAGAAACCTACTGCCAAATTTGAAATGTTTGTCTATGCATCTGTTAAACACCTCCTTAACATACAACCCACAGTATTCTAAAAATTATGTTTACTAGGTTTGCTTGTATGGCAGTATTGAAAAAGTACTATTTTAAGGACAAGGTTGATTGGCAATATTTGGATATTGTTTTATACGTATGGAATAATTATTTTAAATTAATAATTTTATTCATTCACTAATCTTTCATTATATTTTGTCACCTACTCTGTCCCAGGCACTGGAGACACAAAGACAGTAAAAATTTGTCCATACTTTAAATAATTTATAGATAATCTTAGTCTACCAGTAGCAAATTATACCATTTTCCTCCTACATGAAAGGAAAGACAAACCAAGAAAAGTACAAACAGAAAGATCACTTCACAGACACCAGGTTAGCCAGAAACAGTGACATATTTGTTAGTTTCTTTCTCTAATGTTTGTTGAAGACATAATAATGTGATACAAAGTTTTATGGATATTTACAGAGCTTCCAAACCAGTCTTAGGCTCCAATTGCTTATACTAAGTGTCCCTTTCCCCTCTTTTTTTGTTCCTTCACATTGAGCTACTTGTCCTACCCTTTCACAAAGAGAATCAAAATTACTGGCTCAGGCCTGCTCTGCTTTGAAACTTTTTGGAAAGTACAGGACCTAAGAACACTGTCTAGCATGCTTTTAGGAGAAAACTCCCTAGGAACAAGAAAAGAGAGCATGCTTCATGTACTTCTGCTTCATCAGCCACATGTCCCCTTACATCTGACACATAGCACAATTTCATGGTAATACTAGACTAAGACTGGTTTCTTTTAACCTTGCTTTAAAGCTGAAATAGAATGCTAAATAGCTAATCTTAAAGCTAATTTGTAGTCTCATTATTAACCTTCTGCTTCATCCTTAGAAAACTTCTAGAACTGATGAAGATTTCATATACTCCATTGTTTTTATGTGAACATGTTTACTTTTCACTAAGATATTTAAAACTAATTTTCTTGGGAATTATTCTGCGATAATGACAGCCAACATTTGGCAAGCACTTATATGCCAGGAACTCCATAGATTTTCTTCTTTTGCCCTCACAACCCTATTATAATTGTACTGGTTATATAGGTTCTATTTTCTGTTTTGTGCTACCTATTATTTCTCTACAATAGGTAGGTAGGATATATTAAAAAATATAGTGATTAATTTATCTTGTAGATACCGTCCACTTTCCTAAATGCCCTGGAAACTTTTATAAGCCACCAAAACATAAAAGACAGGAGAGAAATCTAATAACAGAAAGGAGAGAAATCTTACAAAATACTCTGCAAAATGAATAGCTCTGTACATCAGGTACATAGCATAGAAAGGATATAGATTTGAAATATGTTACTTTCATTTTTCTGCACTGTTTTAGTTAATTTTAACTTGCTTTGAAAATTTTCAAACACAAAGGGAAGTACCAGTAACTAGATGTTATGATTATTGACATTATGGCATTTTTTTGTTTTACTGAAATATATTAAAGTATATTAAATGTATCATACTTTATCCTAATTCTTTTAGTATGAAAAATAATGTTACCTATATAATCACAATATTATGACACCTAATAAAATTTACAATAATTCCTAATACTATCATAATATTTATGTTCCAGGTTTCCCAGTTATCCCCCAAGTGTTTTTAAAAATTGATTTATTCAAGGCAAGATTCAGTCAGTGACCATTCAGTGCATTTGATTCTCATCTTACATGTCTTTTAGACTAGAATGACTCCTAAACACTACAAACACCACTCTACTTCTAAACCCCATTTTTTTATAACACTGATTTGCTAAAGATAGATCATACCTGTTATCCTCTGGAATATCTCATCTGGATTTGTCTTTTTTCCCCCAAATGTCACCTGAATTTGTTTTAACTGGTAAGGTTTTAATACATGCAGGTTCAGATATTAGTAAAGTTTGGTAATAATAATTTTTATTCTTACTACAGCCTTTATTACTAACCAAAATATAGTTACTAAAATTGCTTAAAATTATTAAATTTAAAATATTCACATTTGAAAGATATTTATGGACTATATATTTTGAAAAGCCATCCAAAATTCTATAAATGAGATAAGCCAGTTTTTGATTAACCAGAAAAAAGAGTAGAAAGGTAAAACCAAAAGTCTCCATCATTCCCACTCCTCAGAGGCAATAATTGTTAGTTTCATGTATATTCTTCAGGCATTTTTCTCTGAATATTTAAAGAGAAATATGTTACATATGCAAGATAGAATTTTGAGAAACTTTGATGATATTATTTGTTCCTGTTTTTGCAACTGGCTTTGTTTCAATTCTAGTGCTATTATTAATTTAACACTACCTCTAATCCATTCTTTACATACCCTTTGGAGTTAACTTTCTGCAATCTCAGATCATATTTTTCTTGCACTTGAATGCACTTTGTGACTTTTCATTGTACTTACCTTAAAATGTATTTCAAGCCGGGCGTGGTGGCGCACGCCTTTAATCCCAGCACTCGGGAGGCTGAGGTAGGCGGAGCGTTGTGAGTTCGAGGCCGGCTTGGTCTACAACGCGGTGCAAGGCCGGCCTGAGCTACATAGTGCGACCCTGCCTCAAAAAACCAGGGCCGGGAGTTTGGCTCAGTGGCTTAAGCGCCTACCCTGGCAGGCGCGAGGCTGTGAGTTCAATCCCCGGTGCCGCAAAAAAATAAAATAAAATAAAATAAATAAAATGTATTTCATCACCCAAGACTACAAAGCCATGTGATATGACCCCTACTATTTTCTCAGCTCATCTCATAACCTTTTATCTCTCATACTGTGTTTCAGGCACAGTGTCTTTCTGTTTCTGGGACATGTCATGCAGGCTCTGCTTAGGAACCTTGCATTAGCTTTTTCATCTTAAATTATTCTCTTACTGATGAGTTTTATGCCTGGCTCCTTTCTTCATTCACATTACAGCCCAGAGGTACTTCTTCAGAAATACCTTCCCTACACCTAATTACTGTTTTAATCACCAATAGGGCACTTACGTCTGGTATTGTCTTATTTTCCTAATTGCTTATTTAGACTTCATCTGTCTCTGCCTCTATGCATACTCCGTCATATTTAGGTGCATAAAAGTACATAGACATCTGAATGCAAGTTTCATGAGAACAAGGACCTTGGTATCGTTATCTTTTTCTAGGATCTAGAATAATTTCTAACTCACAATAGACCCTTGGAATTCATTGAGTGAACTTATTGTAATTTTTTTTTCTGTTCAGCCTTTTAAAATAGATCCCTGATCTACAGCAGTACCTTTTCTAGTGCTTTACTGGATGTTTAGATTATTTTTAGTTTTTTTATTTTGTCATTTCAAGTAGCACTGTGAGAAATATCTTTGTCTCAAATTCTTTCATATTATAAGTTCCTCGAAGTAGAATTACTGTATCAAAATATGTGTATTTTCTACAAAATTTTACCAATTTGCCTCATAAGAAATTTGTACTGTCTTATAGTTTTTACTAATACTAAGAGATTCCATGTTCTCCTATATGTTGGCCAATTCTGAATATTATGAAACTTACTAATTTTTGACAACCTAAATAAAAATAGTTTTGGTTTGATATTTTAACATTTTATATGTATTAATAACTTTGATGAATGTAAGAGAAAATCAACTTTTTTTTTTTTTTTTTTTTTTTGCGGCACTGGGGATCAAACTCACAGCCTCACGCCTGACAGACAGGCAATTAAGCCACTGAGCCAAACTCCCAGCCCTAGTTTTTTTTTTGAGGCAGGGTTGCACTATGTAGAAAATCAACTTAAACTGGCTTTACTTTATAATACAAAGTTTTTACTAGAAAATCATTTGGTCAGTTGAGGAAAACTAGATACAAGGGCTTATTGGTATCACCGGGATGCCACATGTCTGTTTCTTTGCTACACTAGCTTCATTCTCAGACAGGACTTCACATTGCAGCAGGGACGCCTTTTATAGCCCCACTAGAGAAACAGAATTACAACCAAGTTTCATTAGTTCAACTTGAATAGTGCATCTGTTTTTACACCAATGATAGTGGCCACAGGGATAGAATATGCTGATTGATAGTTGCAGATCACATGCCTATCAGGAAGTTAGGTAATGGGGTCAGCCCACGTGTACAAGGTTAACTGAGACTGAGGGAAGCACTGATTCACAAAAGAAGGACAGTGAATGCTAAACAGAAAAAAAGAAAAAGGAATACATGCCCATTACACTGTAAGAGTTGGTACTGTTTTTCCTACATAGAAATTGACACATTTTTCTATGAACTACCTGTTCGTTCATTGATTTAATTGGATTATTCACTGGTTTATGACTTCTGCGAGCTTTTTTTTTTTTTTTTTTTTTTTTTTGTGCCAGAAATTGAACCCAGGGCTTTGCACTTGCTAGGTGCTGTGCCGCTGAACTACATCCCGGCCCTAAGAACTCATTTTTTAAGGAAAATTGCTCTTTATGTGCTACAAATATTTTGTTTTTGTTATTTGTCTTTTTATTTCTTGACTAAAATTTTTGTCCATAATGCCTACATAGGAGGGTTATGTAATATAGAATCACATTAGTAAGTCCTCAGTTATATTCATTTCTCCCTCTAAAAAAGCCAAGTACCATATTAGGTGCTGAGAATTCAGAGATGAATAAAAGATAAGGCATTCCCTTTAAGGGCTAGTCTACTGAGTGAAAAAAAAAGGTTATAAACTTTCTTAACTATTACCAGATGGTGTCATGTAAGGCTTCACAGATGAAATTTGGACTACTTCCAGAAGAATGAGTTGAAATTCCTTGGTCGGCTAAGAAGGAAGGCAGAGAATTTACTTGAGCACAGAAGCATCTGTAGGAATGATTTTCAGAATGATGTCATGGACTTCTTTACAGAAAAAAGCAAAAGGCAAGAATTCTTCAAGCCACTTTTAAGAATTTTAAAGCCCTTGATTATTATAATGAGAGAAAACATAATTTAAATATATTAGAAGCTAGGATGTATGAAAAATGTTAACTAAAAACTGTACCTGGAAGCCAAATAAATCGAATCAGTTGTACCCAACTTCAAGTTGTATCTAACACATAGTTTTAGCTGGTTCTGTAAAATATTAGCCATAGTCTAGCAATGTGATCTTGATTTGACTTTTCTTCAGCATAAGAACATTGGGCTAGAAGTCCTGTAAGGTTCCATCCATATCTGAAGTTCTGTTAGGAAATAAGTAGGTACTTATGAAAGAAAAACAAATCATATCAAGATTTAAATTTCAGGTTTACCAGTGAAAATGTAAGACAGTGATACAGAGTACAGACCTAGTGAATTCCTTACTGACCCTAGACACTTAAGAAAATCAACCTGGAAGATAAATGTGAAGGCTGTATCTTATACAGATGTATAGTATCATTAGTATTTGTAGCAATAGAAATGAACCCTTCAAAAATATATGTATATAGGAAAAGAATCCTATTACAGTGATCATGAGTATTTCTAGTTGTTTGTTTGTTTGTTTGTTTGTTATGTATCGAAATTCAATTTAGGGCAGGCATTGTGGCACATTCCTGTAATCTGAAGGCTGGGGCAGGAGGATCACTGTGAGTTTGAGGCCAGCCTAAACTAGACAGCAAGAACCCTCTCTCAAAAAAATTTTTTTCAATTTAGGATGACTTGAATTAGACCTTCAATTTGTCCTTGGAAAAATTTTTATTCTTTTTTTGAAGAGAAAAACAAGATAAACAATGATAAAAATTTCAAAACAAGATAATAGGAGGGCAACGATGGTTAATACATTGTGTATTGTTATCTTCAAAGTGATTGCTCATATGACGAGATACAGGCAAGAAAACGTAATCAAATAATATAGGCACAAAAATTTCTTTTCAATGAACAGAAATTAGTAGTCTATCGAAATGTTTTATTCTGTTATGGTCGATACATTGTGTCAACTTGAGAAGTTTACAAGTTTAAAAGACTTAGCAGGGAACCAGAATCCTTATTTTGTAAATATCCTCATCCTGTGCAAGAAGGGGACACAGAGATTTTGTGAGTGCTACATCTGCCCCAGGGAGTTGGGAATATGGATGGCCTGCACACAGAATAAGAGAGGAAGAGAGGTTTGTTTTCCCCGCTTTGCTCTGGCTGCTTTTGCTGGCTGCTACCTTGAAGTGTTGCCCCTGTGCCATGCCACCGTGCCTTGGAGTCAGCTGGTAATGAATGAACTGAAACCACCACAAACAGTGAGCTAAATAAACCTTTCCTTCCTTCCTTCATTTTTTTTTTTAATTTTATTTAAGCGAAGAAAAACAAAACAAACAAAAACTACAACAACAACAACAAAAAAACGACATATATAGTAAAAACAACAAGCAAAAGAGACAAGCAAACAACTAGCATAAATACACAACATTGCAGGTTTACAAAACCGGAAGATAGAAGCTTGACAATGGTTGCAATTTGCGCATCGTTAT
>RJWM01015354.1:0-48126 GCA_004363535.1 Dasyprocta punctata
CGAGAGGCTAAGAAAATAAAGACAGACAGAAAGCTGGAGTCAGGTGGAGCCCTTATCCTCCTGATGGGAGGAAAGGAACTGCTCAACCAATGTTGCCGGTTTATTTATACACAGGGAAGGATGACGTCAATTTTAGCCCCTCTGCCTAGCAACCCAGGCCTGGATTGTTTAGGAGCCTCCTGTTTTGCTGGGCTGTGGGGGCGTTTTTCACGTGGTTGACCCACGTGCTCTTTGTTACTTTGGTAAGGTCATGTCTGGGTCATTTTCCAGCTTCAACGGCTCCCAACACTTCCTGGGTTCCAGGTCAGTCGTGCAGGCCCCTGGAAGGCAGTCTTACTTGTGTCCTGGTTGGAGGCGCTCCTGGGAGGCTACTTTGAAGATAACGTGAGGCCATTATGGTACTCATTGTTCATTTTGTATTGCCTCTATCGCTATCATTCTTCTGTTTTGATTGGATTTATTCTGTTTCCTTTTCTTTCGTTTTACTCTGGTAAATGAAGTGAAAAGAAAAAGATAAACTTTCCTCCTCTGTCTCTCTCTCCTCTCTCCTCTCTCTCTCTTCTCTCTCCTCTCTCTTCTCTCTCTCCTCACTCTCTCTCTTCTCTCTCTCCTCTCTTCTCTCTGTCCTCTCTCTCCTCCCATCTCCCCTGTCTGTCTCAACTCTCCTCTCCCTCTCTTTCATGTTTCTGTTCCCTCTCTCATCTCTGTCTCTCCCTTCTCATCTCTCTTTCCTCTCTCTCCTCTTTCTGTCTCTCCTCTCCCTCTCTCTCTCTCTGATCTTTCTCCACAAAGTGTTTCCAAATGAATGGTTCACTCACTAAGACTTGTTCTGAGCTTGACTCTATTTGGGGTATTCCATGTTGATACATTACAATGCAATTTATCCATCCAGTCTTTCATACAGGCAAGAATCATTCTCAACTCACACTGCAATCATGCCTCAATTCACAAGCAGATTCATTCAGAACACTGAAGTTCTCTCTCCCTCGTTCAATTATCAGGGAAACAGATAACAAGTCCCAGGATATATCCTTTCATTGTGATGCATCACCATATTGAATGTAAATGTGACCCTAAGCAAATGAGAGATTCAAAGAGCACCTCTCAGTTTCCCATATAGACAAAAAACAAAAAAAAAAAACAAAAAACAAAAAACAAACTAAGAATGTAGTTAGCTTATGTATTTTATTCTGAACTTGACTCTGCCTGGGGGCCTTCCATTGTTATATGTCACAATGGAAATTATCCATCCATACATTCACATAGGTAAGTAACAGGCACAGCTGATACTTCAAAGCAGGCCTCAATTCTTAAGATGATTCTTTCTAAACTTTGAAGTTCTCTTCTCACTCGAGAGAATATCAGGGAAACACATGATATGCCCTAGGGCATATCTTTCCATTGGGGTGCATCACCATATTCTAACTGCTTTTGACCCTAAGCAAGTGAGAGATGCAAAGTGTTCATCTCAGTTTCTCTCAAAAATGGATAATCCAAAGAATGAGTATAGGTTTTGTTCTCTTTTCTAAACAGGTCAAAATGCTGACTAAGCTGGGGAAGCTTCTCAGGGCAGTTCTACAACAGTATATGCCCTTCCATTCTGTCCTAGCAGGTAATTGGGAAGCACCATTTATGGTAGGTTTCAGCTTTCTGTTTCTAGAGAAGGGTCATTCTCTTCGTGAATGTATGCTTCTCCACTGGAGTTCCTCTTAGACATATAGAAAAAGAGTTGCAGTCTGTTCCTTTGCACCAGGGTTCTAATGAGGTTTATATGCAAACAGAATTTTAATAGTAAAAATTGAATAAAAAATGGCTGTACACATGTTATGCATGGAAGAACACACACACCAAAGTCAACTTAAATGAGTGGCTTGCTCACTGAAACTTATCCTGAGCTTGACTCTTTTTACAGACACAACTTTTATTACAATTCAGGTCTCAATTCTTAAGCAGATTCAGGACGTTTAAGTTCTCTTTTCCCTATGGATAATTATTAGTTAGACTCATAATATACACCAGGCTGTATCTTTTCATTTGGGTGCTGCACCATATTCTAACCACCTTTGATTCTATGCAACTGAGATATGCAAAGTGTGCCCCTCAGTTTCTTTCCAAAAGGGCTAAAACAAAGAATGTGATGAGGATTTGTTCTGTGTCTCACAGGGTAGCAAAGCTCAATAAGCTGGATAAGATTCCCTGGGCAGTGCTACAATTGTATACTTCAATCCAAGAGTCTCTTTGTAGAGCAGGGTCATTCTCCTTGTGAATGTGCACTTTACTACTGAAGTTCTTCTTAGTCATAGACAGAATGAATTGCAGGCTGCTCCTTTGTACCAGGGCTGCAAAGCCGTTTACTTCCAAAAGACTTTTTTAACAGGAAACACTGAGATATAAGGCCTGTATGCCTGTTATGCATAGAAGCACACACCCAAATATCTGCACATGAATGGTTTGTTCACTGAGACTTCTTCAGATATAGACCCTCCTTGGGGACATTCCATTCTAATATGGAACAATACAATTTATCCATTGATTCATTCATATTGGCAAGCATCACACACAATTCATACTGCCATCCAGGCCTCAATACTTCAGTAGATTCATTCAGGACATTGAGGTTATCTTCTCCCTGGTGCTGTTATCAAAGATACTCATAACATGCCCCATGCTGCTTCTTTTCATTGGAGTGCCTTAGTATGTTCAAACTGCCTTTAGCCCTAAGCAACTGAAAGATGGACAGTGTGCCTCACATATTCTCTCAAAAAGAAATAAACTAAAGAATCCATTTAGGTTTTCTTCTCTATGCTGAATAGGTGGCAAAGCTGACTAAGCTGGGCAAGTTTCCCAGTGCAGTGCTATCACCATATATCCCCTTCCATTCACTCATGAGGGAATTGGGAAGCACCACTTATGGTAGGTTTCAGGCCTTTATAGAGCAGGTTAATTCTCCTTGTGGATTACACTTCACCATTGGAGTTCTTCTTAGGAATATACACAAAGAGTTGCAGGCTCTTCCTTTGCACCAAAGCTATGAAGCTGTTTATTCGCAAACTGTATTTTAGCACAAAAACTGAGACCTAATGCCTATACACCTGTTATGCCTAGGAGCACAGACCGTAAAGTCTTCCCAAATGAACCATTTGCCCACTGAGACTTTTCCAGAGCTTCACTCCATTTGAAGACATTTCATGCAGATATGGCACAATACAATTCAGCCATCTATTCATTTATATAGGCAAGTATCAGGCCCAACTCATACAGCCTTCCAGGCCTCAATTCTTAAGCAAATTATTTCCAGACATTGAGGTTCTCTTCTCCCTGGGGTTATTATCAGGGAAACTCATAACATGCCACAGGCTGTATCTTTCCATTGGGGTACATCACCGTATTTTATCTGCATTTGCCCCTAAACTAATGAGAGATGCAAAGTGAGCCTCATAGTTTCTCTCAAAAACGGATGGACCAAAGAATTCTGTCAGATCTTGTTCTCTGTTTTGTACATATTGAAACATATTGCTGTTGAAACTTCCTTGGTTCATGCTACCACTGTATATCCCCCCCCCATTCATTCCTAGGAAGCAATTGGGAAGCACTACTTATGGTAGGTTTCAAGACTCTGCTTGTAAACCCGGATCATTCACCTTGTGAATGTACCCTTCTCCACTGGAGTGCTTCTTTGCCAAATACACAATGACTTGCACACTGTGCTTTTGCACTAGGGCTGCAAAGCCCTTTATTCACAGTCTTTAAATGACAAAAACTGAGACATAATGCCTTTAAGTCTGTTATGCATAGAAGTACACAACCCAATGTCCTCACAAATGAAATGTTTGCTCACTGAGACTTACACTGAGCTTGACATGGGTTGGGGACATTCCATGATGATATGGAACAATACAGTTCATCAATCCATTCATTCATCTATGCCAGTATCTTGCAGAACTCATGCTGCCATCCAGGCCTCAATTCTTAAGCAAATTCATTCAGGACATCACAGTTCTCTTCTCCTTTTGACTGTTATCAGGGAAACTCATAGCATGCCCCAGGTTGTATCATTTCATTGTGATGCATCACCATATTCAAACTAACTTTGACCCCAAGCAACAGAGAGATGCAAAGTACACCTCAAATTTTCTCTCAAAAATGGGTCAACCAAATATTTCACTTAGTTTTGTTCTCTATTATGAACAGGTAAAAAGGCTGACCTATCTGGGGATGCTTCCCTGGGCAGTACTACCACCATATCTCCCTTTCCAATCACTCCTAATGTGGAATTGGGATTCACCTCGTGTGGTAATTTTCAGGCCTCTGTTTGCAAAGCAGGGTCATTCTCCTTGGGAATGTACACATCTCCACTGGAGTTCTTCATTGGCATCTACATAGCAAATTGCAGGGTGTTCAATTGCACCAAGCCTGCAAAACTGTTTATTTGAACAGTTTTTTTATCATAAAAACCAAGAACTAATTCTTTTATGACTGTTATAACTAGAAGCCCACAAGCAAAAGACTTGCCAAATGCACTATTTGCTCACAAAGACTTCTCGTGAACTTCACTCTCCTTGGGGACATTCCATCGTGATATGGCACAATACAACTTATCCATCCATTCATTCATATAGGCAAATATCAGGAACAACTCCTTCTGCAATCCAAGCCTCAATTCTTAAGCAGATTCATTCACTATATTGAGATTCTCTTCTCCATGGGGCTAGTATCAGGAAGACTCATAACATGCCCCAGGCTGTATCTTTTCTTTGGGTTGCATCACCATATTCTAACAAACTTTGACCTTAAGCAACTCAGAGATGCAATGTGTGCCTCACATTTTCCAACAGAAATGCATAAAGCAAAGAATGTGGTTAATTTTCCATCTATATTCTGAACAGTTAGTACTGCTGACCAAGGTCGGGAAGCTTCCCTGGACAGTGCTACAACCTTACATCCCCTTCAATCCACTCCTAGGAGGGAATTGAGAATCACCAATTATGGTAATTATCAGGCCTCTGTGTGTATAATAGGATTAGTCTCCTTGTGAATGTGCACTTCTCCACTCATGTTCTTCTTAGGAATATAGACTCTGAGTTGCAGGCTGTTCCTTTACACCAGGGCTGCAAAGCTGTTTATTCACAAATACACTTTTTACAGCAAAAACAGAGTGAAAAGGACTGTACACCTGTTATGCATAGAAGAACACACCCCAAAATTTTCCCACATAAGCAGATTGCACACTGAGACTTCCCCTGACCTTGACTCTGCTTATGGACATTGCATCCTTATATGGCCCATTACAAGTCATCCAATCATTCATTCATATAGGCAAGTATCAGGCATATCTCATACTGCAATCCAGGCCTCAATTCTTAAGCAGGTTGATTTGGGACATTGAGGTTCTCTTCTCCTTGGGGCTATCAACAGGGAAACTCATAACATGCTCCAGGGTGTATCTTTCCATTGGAGTGCATCACCATATTCAAACTATGAGCATAAGCAGCAGAGAGATACAAAGAGTGCCTCATTTTTTTCTCAAAAAAGGATGGACCAAAGAATGCAGTAACATTTTCTTCTCTGTTCTTAACAGGTAGCAAAACTGACTAAGTTGGGGAAGCTTTCCTCTGCGATTCTACCACAGTGTATCCCCTCCATTCACTCCTAGGATTTAATTGGGAAGCAGCAATTCTAGTAGGTTTCAGAACTCTGCTTGAAGAACACGCACATTCTCCTTGTGAATGCATACTTCTACACTAGAGTTCTTGTTAGTCATATGCACAGAGTTGTAGGCTGTTCCATTGCCCCAGGATTGCTAATCCTTTATTTGCAAAATACCATTTAACAGCAAAAACCGAAACATAATGCCTGTACACCTGTTATGCCTAGGAGCACACACACCAAAGTTTTTCCAATGGATAATTTGCTCACTAAGACTTCTTTTGAGCTTGACTCTGCTTGTGAGCATTGCATCCATACATCACACAATACAAATCACCCATTCATTCCTATAGGTAAGTGTCAGGCACAAATCACCCTGCAATCCAGGACTCAATTCTTAAGCACATTCATTCAGGAGATTGATGTTCTCTTCTGCCTGGGGCTATTATAAGGGAAATTTATTGCATGCCAAAGGCTGTATCTTTCAATTGGTGTGCATCACCATATTCAAATTACTTTTCACCCAAAGCAACTGAGAGATGAAAAGTGCTCTTCACATTTTCTCTAAGAATGGATAAACCAAAGTATGAAGTTAGGATTTGTTCTTTATTCTGAACAGGTCCAAAAGCTTCCCTTGGCAGTGCTACAGCCATGTATCCCCTTCCATTCACTCTTAGGTAATTGACAAGGACCATTTATGGTACACTTTAGGCCTCTGCTTATAGAGCAGGATCATTCTTGGGAATGCACACTACTCCACTCATGTTCTTAGCAATACACACAACGAGTTGCAGCCTGTTTCTTTTCACTAGGAATGCTATGCATAGATTCAAAAACAGCCTTTTAACAGAAAAAAATTAAGAATAAAGATGTGTACACCTCTTATGCCTAGAAGCACACACACGAAGTTCATCTCAAAAGAATGGTTTGCTCACTGAGACTTCTCCTGGGCTTGACTGGGCTTCTCATATTGCACAATGCAATATACCCTTCATTCATTCATATAGGCAAGTATGAGGCACAAATCATACTGCCATCCAGGCCTCAATTCTTAAGTAGATTTATCCAGAACATTGAGGTTGTCTTTCCCTGGGGCTATTATCAGGGAAACTAATAACATGCCTCAGGCTCTATCTTTCTATTGAGGTCCATCACTATATTCAAACTATATTTGACCCTACACAACAGAGAGTTACAAAATGCACCTCACATTTTCCCTCACAAATGGATAAACCAAAGAATTCAGTTAGGTTGTATTCCTGGGTTGAACGGGTAGCAAACCTGACTAAACAGGGGAAGCTACCCTGGGCAGTGCTCCAAACGTATATCCCCTTCGACACCTCCTAGTAAGGAAGAGAGAAGCACCACTTATGTTAAGTTTCAGGTCTCACTTTGTAGAGCAGAATCATTCTGCTTGAGTATGTACATTTCTCCACTGGGGTTCTTCTTAGGCATATACACAAGGAGTAACAGGCAGTTCCTTTGCACCAGGGCTGTAAGCCATTTATTGGCAAACACGATTTCAACAGTGAAAACTGAGAAATAAGGCCTGTAGGCCTGTTATGCATAGTAGCACACAACCCACAGTCTTCCACAATGAACGGGTTGCTCACTAAGACTTCTTTTCAGCTTGACTCTGCTTGGGAATATTCCATCATGATATGGTACTCTACAATTAATCCATCCATTCATTCTTCTGGGCAAGTATCAGGCACAATCCAAGCCTCAATTCTTAAACAGATTCATTCAGGACATTGAGGAACTCTTCTCCCTGGGGCTATTCTTGGGGCAACTCATTACATGTCCCAGACTGTATCTTTCTGTTTGGGTGCTTCACCATATTCCAACTACCTATAAGCCTAAGCAACTGAGAAATACAAAGTGCTCCTCTCAGTTTCTCTCAAAAATGTAGAAACCAAAGAATGCCATTAGGTTTGCTTCTATGTTCTGAATGGGGAGAAAAGCTGAATAAGCTGGGGAAGCTTCCTTGGGTAGTGCTACAACTGTGTATCCCCTTCCATTCACTCGTAGGGGGGAATTGGGAAGCACCACTTATGGTAGGCTTCAGGCCACTGTGAAGCAGACCATTCTCCTTGTGAATGTGCACTTCTCCACTGGAGTTCTGCTCAGTCATATACAAAACGGACTGCAGACTGTTCCAATGCACCAGGGTTGCAAAGAGGTTTCTTCTCAATCAGCCTTTTAACAGCACAAATGGAGATTTAAGTCCTATGCACCTGTAATGCCTAGAAGCACACACCCCAAACTCATCACAAATGAACAGTTTGCTCACAGACACTTAGCCTGAGCTTGACTTTGCTTGGGGTAATTCCACAGTGATGTGGCAAAGTGCAATTCATCCATCCATTCATTCCTATAGGCAAGTATCAGGCGTAACTCATGCTACAATCTAGGCCTCAATTCTTAACCAGATTCTTTCAGAACACTGAGGTTCTCCTCTCAATGAGACTCTTATTAGGGAAACATATAACATACCCCAGAACATTTCTTTTCATTCAGGTGCATCAACATTCTTAAACTGCCTTTGACCCTATGCAAGTGATAGATTCAAAGAGCACCTCACCTTTTCTCTCAAAATCGGATAAACCAAAGAATTCAGTTAAATATTGTTTTCTGTTCTGATCAGGTAACAAAGCTCCTTGTGCTGGGAAACATTCCCTGAGCAGTACCACATTATATCCCCTTACACAGACTCCTAGGACAGAATTGGTAAGCACCACATATGATAAGTTTCAGCCCTTGATATATAGAACTGGATCCTTCTCATTGTGAGTGTGCATTTCTCTACTGGTGTTCTTCTTTGGCATGTACACAGCCCGTTGCAAGATCTTCCTTTAGACCAAGGCTGCAAAGCAGTTTATTTGCAAAGAACCTTTTAACCATGAAAACCAAGATATGAGGCCTGAAAGCCTATTATGCTTTGAAGCACACAACCCAAATCATTTCCAAATGAATAGTTTGCTCACTGTGACTTCTCTCAGATTGATTCTGCTTAGGAAAATGCCATCCTGATATGGCACAATGGAATTTATCCATCCATTCAGTCATATAGGCAAATATCAGGTACAAATCATATTGCAATCCAGACCTCAATTCTTAAGCAGATACATTCAGGACATTGAGGTTCTCATATTCCTGAGGCTATTATCAGTGAAAAACATAACATGCACCAGGGTGTATCTTTCCATTGGCTTGCATCACTGTAGTCAATCTACCTTTGACTCTAAACCACTGAGAGATGCAAAGAGCATCTCACATTTTTTCCCAAAATGGATAAACCAGGACTGGGCATTTGGCTCAGTGACTTTAACACCTGCCTGTCAGGCACAAGGTTGTGAGTTCAATCCCTCATGGAAAAAGAAGAAGAAGAAGAAGGAGAAGAAGAAGAAGAAGAAGAAGAAGAAGAAGAAGAAGAAGAAGAAGAAGAAGAAGAAGAAGAAGAAGAAAAAGTGCTACCACCGTATTTCCCTGTTCATTAAATCCTAGGAGGCAACAGGGTAGCATCACCCATGGTAGGTTTCAGGACTGTGTGTAGAGCATGACCATTCTCCTTGTGAATGTACACATCTCCACTGGAGTTCTTAAGCACGTACATAACAAATTGCAGGCTGTTCCTCTACACCAGGTCTGCAAAGCACTTTATTTCCAAACAGCCTGTTAACAACAAAAACAGAGAATTAAAGCCTGTACTCCAGTTCTGCCTAGGAGAACATACCACAATGTCTTGCCAAATGTATGGTTTGCTCTCTGAAACATCCCGAGCTTGACTCTGCTTGGGGATGTTCCATCATGATATGGCATAATGAAATTTTTCCTATCTATTCATTCATATAAGCATATTATTTTTCCATCTATTCATTCATATAAGCAAGTATCAGGCACACCTCATACTGCAATGCAGACCTGAATTCTTTTTTGGGGGGGGCAGGTTTGAGCACACAACCTCAAGCCTGCCTGGAAAGTGGTTATGGCACTGAGCTACACCCCTGGCCCTATTTTCTGACACAGGATCTCACTATGCAGTTCAGGATGGCCTTTAACTCACATTATAATCCAGGCTTGTCTCAATCTCATAATGATCCTCCTGACTCAGCTTCCTGAGTGCTGGGATTAAAGACATGTGCCACCATGCTATGCTCAGGTCTCAATACTTAACCAGGTTCATTCAGGATATTGAGGTTCTCCTCTCCCTGGGAATAATATCAGGAAAACTCATAACATGCCACAGACTATGTCCTTCCATTTGGGTGCATCACAAGATACAAGCTACCTTTGACCCTAAGCAACTGAGAAATGCAAAATGCACCTCATATTTTCTCTTGAAAACCAATAAACCAAAAAATGGAGTTAGGTTTTGTTCTCTGTTCTGAACAGGTAAAAATGTTGACCAAGCTGGGGAAGCTTCCCTTGACAATTTTACCACCATATATCTCCTTTTATTCATTCCTAGGAAGGAAAGGGCAATCTCAACTTATTTTAATTTTCAGGTTTCTATTTGTTGAACAGGATCATTCTACTTGTGAATGTACACTTCTCCACTGGAGTGCTTCTTAGGCATACAAACAATGAGTTGAAGACTATTCCTTCACACCTGGGCTGCAAAGTCTTTTATTTTCCAACAGCCTTTTAACAGCAAAAAGCGAGAAATAAGGCCTATAGACTTGTCATACCTGGAACCACACACCCCAAATTCTTTTCTAATGAATGATTTGCTCACTGATAATTGTCCTGAGCTTGCCTCTGCTTGGTTACATTGCATCCTGATATGGGCTCAATGTAATTTATCCATCCTTTCACACATGTAGGCAAATTTCAGGCACAACTCATGCTTCAGTACAAGCCACAACTCTTGAGCAGATTCATTCAGGACATTGAGGTTCTCCTGGCAACGGGGTTCTTACCAGGGAAATACATAACATACCCCAGGGTGTGTCTTTCAACTGGGGCACATCACCATACCCAAACTACTTCTGACCTTATGCCACTGAGAGATACAAATTGCACCTCACATTTTCTCTCAAAAATGGATAAACACAAGAATGCACTTAGGCTTTCTTCTCTGTTCTAAACATGTAAAAAAGCTGACTAAGCTTGAGAATATTCTCTGGGCAATGCAACCAACGTTGTGCCCCTTCCACTGAATTCTAGGAGGTAATTGGGAAGCACCACTTATGGTAGATTTCAGGACTCTTAGAATAGGATCACTCTCCTTGTGAATATACACTTTTCCTCAGGAATTCTTAGGCATACACACAATGGCTTGCAGGCTGTTCCTTTGCACCAGGCCTGCATAGCCATTTATTTGCAATCAGCCTTTTAAGAGCAAGAACTGAGTCCTAATGCCTGTACACATGTTTTCCCTACAAGCACACACCCCAAAGTCTTCTGAAATGAACGGTCTGCACACTGAAACTTCCCCTGAGCTTGACTCTGCCTGGGGACTTTCCATCCTGATATGGCACAATGCAATTCATCTACCCATTCAACCGTGTAGGCAAGTATCAGGCACAACTCATGCTGCAATACAGGCCTCAATTCTTAAGCAGATTCATTCAGACCTTGAGGTTCTCTACCCCCTGGGGCTACTATCAAGGAGACTTATAACATGCCTAAGGCAGTATTTTTTCATTGGAGTGTATCCCCATATGAAAACTACCTTTGACTTGAAGCAACAGAAAGATGCACAGTCCACAATCCAGGTGCCAAGTCTTCAGCAGTTTCACTCAGGACATTGAGGTTCTCTTCTTCGTGTTGCAACTATCATGAACATACCATGGCCTGTTTGATTCCATTGGGATGTATAACCAAACTAACTTTGCCCCTAAGAAACTGAGAGATTCAAGTGAGCCTCTAAGTTTATCTTAAAAATGGCTAAAAGTAAAAAAAAAACAGGGCCAGGAGTTTGGCTCAGTGGCTCAAGTGCCTGTCCAGCAGGTGTGAGGCTGTGAGATCAATCCCCGGTGCCACAAAAAAAAAAAAAAAGGCTAAAAGTAAGTGAAGTAAGTGTACAGTACTGTCTTAGTTACTTTTCACTCATTGCTGAGACAAAACACCTGACATCTAAAATTAGGGAAGGAAAGGTTTATTTCTTACAGTTTCTTGGAAGTTTCAGTCCATACTCATTGGCTCCAAGGCAGTGTGGCATGGCAGGGCTGCCATTCCTGGCCACTGCAAGCAGCAAGGAGTGCTGGTGAGCGAGCGAGAGAGGGTAGAAGCAAGAAAGAGAAAGACCCACCTCCCTTCCATTGTATGTTGGCTGCAACCCCTGAGCAGGTATAGCACTCACATCACCAATCCCAGTGCCAGACAACAAACCAATCATGAATGCCAGACTCAGCCCCATCAAAAGTATATGAGGACTTGGGGGGACATACTATCACCCAATACAAGTTCTGAGCAGGTAGCAAAGCTAATTAAGCTAAGGAAACTTTCATGGGCAGTATCACAACAATATAACCCCTTCCATTCACTCCTTTCAGGGAATTGGGAAGCACCAATTAGGGCAGGTTTCAGACCTCTGTTTGTAGAGAAAGATCATTCTTTTTGGGAATGTATGCTTTTCCACTGGTGTTTTTTTATGCATATATACAATGAGATGCTGGTGATTCCTTTTCACCAGTGTTGGAGAATGGTTTCTTCTCAAACAGCCTTTTAACAGAAAAAAACCCAGGTATAAGGCTTGTTCATGTGTTTTCTATAGAATCACACAACCTAAGTTCTTCCCAAATGAATAGTTTGCTCACCTAGACACATTCTGAACTTGAATCTGCTTGAGAACATTCCATCTTGACATGGCACAATGCAATTTTTCCATCCACTCATTCATGTAGGCAATTATCAGGCAGAAATCATGCTGCAATTCAGGCACCAATTCTTAAGCAGATTCCTTCAGGACATTGAGGTTCTCTTCTCCCTGTGTCTATTATCAGGAAACAGGTAACATGCCAGAGGCTGCATGTTTCCATTAGGGTGCATAGCCATATTCAAACTACCTTTGACTCTAAGAAACTGAGAGATTCAAAGAGCACCTCTAAGCTTCTCTCAAAAACAGATAAAACAAAGAGTACACCTAGGTTTTACTCTCTGTCTGAACAGGTGTCAAAGCTGATTATGCTGGGGAAGTTTGCCTGGGCAGTGCTACAACCATTCATCCCCTTCCTATCACTCCTAGGAGGGAAATGTGAAGCTCAACTTATGGTAGGTTTCAGGTCTCTGTTGATGAGGATCACTCTCCTTGTGAATATACAGTTCTCCACTAGAGTTCTTCTTATGCATATTCATGCAATGCTTTGAAGGCTGTTCCTCTTCACCAGGGATGAAAAGCCAGTTTTTCTCAAACAGCCCATTAACAGCATAAACTGAGAATTAAGGCCTGTATGCCTATTAGGTACAGAAACACACACACTAAAATCTTCCCAAAGGAACGGTTTGCTCGCAAGACTTATCCTGAACTTGACTATGCCTAGGGACAATCTATTGTATTATTTCAAAATGTAATTTATCCATTCATTCATTCATATAGGTAAGTACCAGGCACATCTCATGCTATATCCAGACCTCAATTCTTACACAGATTCATTCCAGACATTGAGGTCTTCTTCTTGCTGGGTCTACTGTCAAGGAAAGACATAACATGCCCCAGGTTGTATTTTTCTCTTAGCATGCATCACCACATTTAAACTATCTTTGACCATAAGAAACTGAGAGATTTAATGAGTGCCCCATGTTTTCTCTCAAAAAAGGACAAACCCAAGAGTATAGATAGGTTTTGATCTCTGTTCTGAAAAGGTAGCAAAGCTGACTAAGCTGGAGAAACTTCCATGGGAAGTGCTACAATCACACATCTCCTTCCATTTACTCCTAGGAGGGATTTGGGAAGCACGACTTAAGGTAGGTTTAAAGCCTCACTTTGTAGAGCATGATCATTCTCCTTGTGAATGTACAATTGTCCACTGATTTTCCTCATAGACATATTCACAATGAGTATCAGGCTGTTCCTTTTCACCAGGGCTGGAAAGCTGTTTATTCACCAAAAGCCATTTAAAAGTAAAAACTGAGAAATAAGGCCAGTTCGCCTGTTATGTATAGGAGCACATGATCGAAAATCCTCCCAAATGAAAGATTTGCTCACTGAGACTTATCCTGAATTTGACGCTATGTGAGGACATTCAATCATGATATTGCACAATGCAATTTATCCATCTATTCATTTATATAGGCAAGTATCAGGCACAACTCATAATACAATCATAGCCTCAATTCTTAAGCAGATACATTCAGGGCATTGAGGTTATCTTTTCCGTGTGTCTATTATCAGGGAAACTCATCACTTGCCCCAGTCTCTATCTTTCCATTGGGGTGCATAACCGTATTTAAACTACCATTTACTCTAGGAAACTGAGAGGTTCAATTTGTGCCACTAATTTTCTCTCAAAAATGGACAAATCAAAGAGTACATTGAGGTTTTTTTTCTCTGTTTTGAACAGGTAGGAAAACTGACTAAGCTGGGTAAGCTTCCCTGCGCAGCATGACATCTGTAAATCCCCTTTCACTTACTCCTAGGAGGGAATTTGGAAGCACCACTTACGATCACTTTCAGGCCTCTCCAAGTAGATCAAGATGATTCCCCTTGTATATGTACACTTCTCAACTTGAGTTATACCCAGGCATATACACAATGAGTTGCTGGCTGTTCCTGTTCACGAAGGCTGCAAAGCCTATTATTAGTAAACAGCCTTTTAAAAGCAAAACCTAAGAAATAAGGCCTGTATACCTGTTTTTTAGAGAAGCACGCACCCCAAAGTCTTCCCAAATGATCTGTTTGCTCACTGAGACTTACCCTGAACTTGAGTCTGTTTGGGGACATTCCATCATGATATCGCAAAATGCAATTTATCCATGCATTCTTTCATATAGGGAATATCAGGCACAACACATACTGTAATCCAGGCTTCAATTCTTAAGCAGATTCATTCAGGACATTGCAGTTCTCTTCTTCCTGGGGCTTTTATCAAGAAATGCATAGCATGCCCCATGCTGTATCTTTTGATTTAAATGCATAGCCTTACTCAAACTAACTGTGACCCTGAGAAACTGAAAGTTTCACAGTGTGCCTCTGAGTATATGTCAAAAATGGTAAACCAAAGAGTATGGTTAGGTTTAGTTCTCTCTTCTGAATAGGTAGAAAGCTGACAAACCTGGGGAAGCTTCCCTGAACAATGCTATAACTGTAAATCCCTTTCCACTCATTCCTATGAGGGAATTTGGAAGCACCACTTATGGTAGGTTTTAGGCCTCTGTTTGTAGACCAGGACCATTGTCCTTGTGAATGTATACTTCTCCACAGGAGTTCTACCTAGGCCTGCACACAATGAATTGCATGTTGCTCCTTTCCATTGGGTCTGCAAAGCCATTTATTCACAAACCAACTTTTAACAGCAAAAACCAAGAATTTCGGCCTATATGCCTGTTATGTATAGAAGTACACACCCCATAGTCTTCCCAAATGGCCTGTTTGCTCTCTGGAACTTATCCTGAACTTGGTTCTCCTTGGGGACACTCCATCATGATATGGCACAATGCAATTTATCCATGCCTTCTTTCCTATAGGCAATATCAGGCACAACTTATACTGCAATCCAGTCCCCAGTTCTTAAGAAGATTCATTCAGGATATTGAGGTTCTCTTCTCCCTGGGGCTTTCATCAGGAAACACATAACATAACCCGTGCTGTATCTTTCAGTTGGTGTGCATAACCATATTCAAACTAACTTTGACCCTGAGAAACTGAGTTTCACCGTTTGCCTCTGAGTATATGGAAAAAACAGTAAGCCAAAGAGTATGGTTAGGTTTAGTTCCCTGTTCTGTACAGGTAGTCAAGCACACTAAGTTGGGGAAGATTGCCTGGGCAGTGCTACAACTGTAAATACCCTTCCATTCATTCCTAGGGGGGAATGTTGAAGCACCACTTATGGCAGTTTTCAGACCTCTGTTTTTCCAGCAAGATCATTCCTCTTGTGAATGTACACTCTGTGACTGGAGTTTTGCCTGGGCATATAGACAGAGTTGCAGTATGTTCCTGTTCACCAAGACTGCAAAACTGTTTATTCACAAACCGCATTTTAACAGCAAAAAGGAGAAATACAGCCTGTGCAACTGTTATGTGTAGAAGCACACATCCCAAAGTCTTCCCAACTAAATTGTTTGCTCACTGAGACTTATCCTGATGTTTACTGTGCTTGGGGACATTCCATTGTTGTATAGCACAATGCAGTTTATCCATCCATTCTTTCATATAGGCAAATCCAGGCATAACTCATACTGCACTGCACCCCTTAATTCTTAAGCAGATTAATTCAGAATATTGAGGTTCTGTTCTCCCTGGGGGTATTATCAGGAAACATAACATGACACCAGCTGTATCTTTCCATTGGGGTGCATCACCATATTCAAACTACCTTTGACCCTAAGCAATAGAGAGATGCACAGTGCACCTCTGAGTATCTCTCAAAAACGGTAAAAGAAAGAGTATGTTTAGGTTTAGTACTCTGTTCTGAAAAGGTAGCAAACCTGCCTAAGCTGGAGAGCTTCCCTGGGCAGTACTACAACCATAAATCCTGTTCCATTCACTCGTAAGAATGAATTTGGAAGCACCACTGATGGTAGGTTTGAGTTCTCTGTTTTAAGATCACAATAATTTTCCTTATGAATGTACAATTCTCCACTGGAGTTTTACCTAGGTATGTACACATCGAGTTGCAGGCTGTTCCTTTTCACCAGGGCTGCAAAGTCCTTTATTCAAAAACCACCCTTTAACATCAAAAAAGTGAAATAAGCCCTGTACACCTGTTATATATAGAAACACACACTCCAAAGTCTTCTGAAATCTAAGTTTTCCTCACTGAGACTTATGCTGAACTTGACTCGGCTTGGGGACATTCCATCATTGTATAGCACAATGCAATTTATCTATTCATTCGTTCATAAAGGCAAGTATCAAGCATAACTCATACAGCATTTGAGGCCTCAATTGCTAAGCACATTCATCCAGTACTACAGTGGTATGTCTCCTACCATTCATTCCTAGCTAATTGGGAAACAATACTTATCTTAGGTTTCAGGCCTTTGTTTATAAAGTAGGGTCATTCTCCTTGTGAATGTACAATTCTCCACTGGAGTTCTACCAAGGCATATACCCAATGAGTTGCAAGCTGTTCTTTTTCACCAGGGCTGCAAAGCTGTCTGTTCCCAAAGAGCCTTTTAATGGCAAAAATAGAGAAAAAAAGCCTGGCACAACAGTTATGTATAGAAGCACTCTTCCCCTGAACCTCACTCAGCTGGCAAACCTTCCATGATGATATATCAAAATGCAATTTACCCATACATTCATTATTATGGAAAAGTACCAGGCACAACTCTTACAGAATTCCAAGTCTCATTGCTAAGCGGGTTGATTGATTACCTTGGGGTACACTTCTCCCTTGGGCTATTATCAGAGAAATACACAAAGCCAGGCCATGCACGGGGATGGAATAGTGTGCATAAATATAAATATGCAGATTGCCTTTGACCCTAGGAAACTGAAAGATCACTGTGTACCTCTCATTTCTTTACATAAGCACCCTAACCTAAGATAACAAATAGGTTTCATTCTCTAGTATGAAATTATTGAGAAGTTGACAAAGTTGGGGAAGTAGCCCTGCAGCCATGCTACAAAGGTATATAGTCTTCCATTCAATCCAATTTGGGAATTGGAAAGCACCAGTTATGGTATGTCCCAGGCCTCTGTTTGCAGAGCAGAATCATCCTGATTTGGATGTATACTTGCTTACAAGTTCTTAATGAAACACAAATAGAGTAGCAGGCAGTTTCTTTTCACAGGGCTGCGAAGTCATTTATTCACAGTCTTTTACCAGCAAGACTGAGAAAAAAAAAACCCTGTAGGTCTTTTAAACACATAAGCAAAGAAGGCCAACTTCACAAATGGAGGTTTTCTCATTTAGGCTTCCCCTGAACCTGACTTAGCTGGTGCTCCTTCTACTGGGCTATGGCAAATGAAATACATCCATCTACTTATTCTACTGGGAAAGTACCAGGAACCACTGTTTCAGAATTCAAAGCCTCATTGCTAACTAGGTTCATTGATTTCCTTGGGGTACACTTATCCCTGGTGTTATTATCAGAGAAACACACAAAGCCACGCTGGGTATGTCGTTCCAGTAGGGTGCACAACTGTAAATATGCAGATTGCCTTTGACCCTAGGAAACTGAGAGATTCAATGTGTGCCTCCTATTTGCTTGCATGAGTGACCCAACATAAGAATATGGTTAGTTTCCATTATCTAGTCTGAACTAATTGTAAAACTGACAAACATGGAGATGCTTCCTGGAAGCATTGTTACAACGGTATATCACTTTCCATTCACTTCAAGGGTATGGGATAGCACATCTTATGGTAGGTCCCAGGTCTCTGTTTGTAGAGTAGGATAATCCTGATTTGGATGTATGCCTCCCCCTGGAGTTTTTTCTTTTTTGGAAACACATTATGATGTGGAAAGCAGTTTCTTTTCACCAGCCTATAATGACTTTTATTAGCAAAATGCCTTTTGTCAGAAAAACTGAGAAAAAAATGCTTCCACCTATTTCAGAGAAGCACAGAAGGAAATGTCTTCAAAAGTGGATACTTTGCTGACTTAGGCTTCTCCTGAACCTGACTCACCCGGCACACCTACCGTGGTTCTATTGCACAATGCAATTTTTCCATCACTTCATTCTTCTGGTGAAATACCAGGCACCACTCTTTCAGCACTCAAGGATTCATTGCTAAGCTGGTTCAATGATTATCTGGGAGTGCACTTTGCCCTAGGCTTCTCATCAGAGAAACACACAAAGCCATGCCAAGCATGTCATTCTAATAGAATGCACAAATGTAAATATGCATAATGCCTTTGACACTAGGATATTGAGCGATTCAATGTGTGTCTGTCATTTCCTTGCAAAGTACACCAACCTAAGAATATGGTTAGGTTCTGCTCTTTAGTCTGAACTTATCTCAGAGGTCGCCAAGCTAGGGAAGCTTCCCTGCATATGTGCTACATGGGTGTATAGCCTTCCATTCACTCAAATGAGGAAATTTTAAGGCGCCAATAATGGAAAGTCCCAGGCCTCTGTTTCTAGAGCATGATCATTCTAATTGGGATGTACAAAATTTCCCAATGGATTTCTTCTTAAGGAATCAAAGAATTTGTAGCAGGTAGGGTCTTTTCACCAGGGCTCCAAAAACCTTTATTCACAAACTGCCTTTCCCAATGAAAACTGAGAAAAATAGGCCAAGACATCTTTTATACAGAGAAGCACACAAACCAAAGTCTTAACGACTGAAGGCTTTGCTGTCTTAGACTTCCCCTGACCCTGACCCAGGTGGCACAACTCCCATGGTCCTATAACACAATGCAATTTTTCCCTACATTCATTCTTATGGTGAAGTACTAGGCACTACTCTTTTGGCATTCAAGGCCTCATTTCTAAACAGGTTCATTGATTACCTTGGAGTACACTTCCTAAAGAGCTATTTTCAGAGACACACACAAAGCCAGGCCACACATGTCATTCCAAGAGAGTGGACAACTATAAATATGCAGACTTCTTTTGACCCTAGGAAAGTGACAGATTCAATGAGCACCTCTCATTTCCTTGCAAAGGGCCAACTTATGAATACTGTTAGGTTTCTATATCCAATCTGAACTTATCTCAAAGCTGACCAAGCAGGGAAGCTTCCCTGCAGCCATGCTACAACACTTTATTGCCTTCCATTCAGTCAAATGTAATTTTCAGGGACTTATGGTAGATCCCAGGAATCTGTTTGTAGAGCAGACCATTCTGCTTCAAATGTACACTTTCCCAATAAAGTTTTTCTTAGGGAATCACAGAACAACTTGCAAGTAGGTTCTTTTCACCATGGCTACAAAAACTTTTATTTGCAAATGACATTTCACCAGCAAATCCAAGAAAAACTGGCATGTTCATCTTTTATACAGAAAGGCACACAAGGCAAAGTCATCACAAATTCAGGCTTTGCTCACTTAGACTTTCGCTAAACCTGACTCAGCTGGCATATCTTTCATGGTGCTATGACACAATGCAATTTATCCATCCATTCATTCTTATGGGGAAGTACCAGGCACCACTCTTATGGCATTCTAGGCCTCCTTGCTAAGCAGGTTCATTGATTACCTAGTGGTACTCTTCTCCCTGGAGTTATTATCAGAGAAATACACAAAGCTTTGCCAAGTGGGTCATTCCAATCATGTTCACAAGTAGAATTATGCAGATTGCCCTTGACCCTAGGAAACTGAGAGATTCAATGTATGCTTCTCCTTTCCTTGCATATTCTCCCAACTGGAGAATATGGTTAAGTTCCATTCTTTATTCTGAACTTTTGCAGAAGCTGACTATGCTGGGCAAGTTTCCATGCAGCTGTACTACAAAGACTGTACTTCATTCCATTCAATCCAATGGTGGAATTTTAAAACACTACTCATTGTAGGTTCCAGGTCTCTGTTTGTAGAGTAGGATCATTCTGATTTGGATGCACACTTCCTAAAAGCAGTTTTTCTTGGGAAACACATGAGTTGCAAGCAGTGTCTTTTCACCAGGGCTGCAAAACATCTTATTTGCAAAACCGCCTTTTACCAGTAAAACAGAGGAAAAAGCCTCTACTTATTTTATACAAAAAACCACGGAAGCCAAAGTCATCACAAGTGAAGCCTTTGCTCACATGGACTTCACTTGAACCTGACAAATGGAGCACACTTTCCATTGTGCAATGGCACAATGCAATTTGTCCATCCATTCATTCTTATTGGGAAGTACCAGTCACCACACTTTTGACATTGACAGGCCTCATTGCTAAGCAGGCTGATTGATTTCCATGGAGTATACTTCTGTCTAGGGCTATTATCAGAGAAACACACAAAGCCATGCTGGGCATGTCATTCCAATTGGGTGCACAAAGATAAACATGCAGGTGCCATTTTACCCTAGGAAGCAGAGATTCATTATGTGCCTCCCATTTGCTACCATAAGCTCCCAAACTGAAGAATACAGTTAGGTTCTGTTCACTAGTCTGAACTTATCTTGAAACTGGCCAAGCTCTGGAAGCTTCTCTGCAGCTGTGCTACAACGGTATAATGCCTGCCTTTCACTCCTAAGGGGGAAGTGTAATACACCAATTAAGGTAGGTCCCAGGCCTCAGTTTGAAGAGCAGGTCCATTCTGAGTTTGATGTACACTTCAACCCTGGAATTTTACTTAGGGAAACACAGAACGAATTGAAGGTTGTTTCTTTTCAGCAGGGGTGCAAAGGCTTTCATTTGCAAACTGCTTTTTACCAAGAACAACTGAGAAAAAATGGCATTTACTTCTTTTACACAGAGAAGCACACAGGCCAAGGTCTTCACAAATGAAGGCATTGTGCACTTAGACTTTCCCTGAACCTGACTAAGCTGGCAAAACTGCTAGAGTGCTATGGCACAATGAAATTTATGCCACCTTTCAAACTTATGAGGAAGTACCTGGCACCACTCTAACAGCATTCCAGGCCTCACTGCTAAGCAGGATCAATGATTATCTTGGACAGCACTTAGCCCTAGGGCTATTATCAGAGAGACACAAAGCCATGCAAGGCATGTCTTTCCAATAGGGTGCACAACTATAAATATGCAGATTGCCTTTGACCATAGGAAACTGAGAGATTCAATGTGTGGCTCTCATTTGCTGGCATGAGAAGCCCAAACTAAGAATATAGTTAGGTTTCATTCTCTAGTCTGAAATTATCTCAAAGTTGACCATCCTTGGAAAGCATCCCTGCAGCCGTGCTACAATGGTATATCGCCTTTCATATGGGGGAATTGAAAAGCATGACTTATGGTACGTTCCAGGCCTTTGTTTGAAGAGCCTGGTCATTCTGATTTGGCAGTACACTTCCCCGATGGATTTCTACTTATGGAAACACAGAGAGAGTTTCAGGCTCTTTCTTTTCAGCAGGGTTGCAAAACCTTTTATTTGCAAATTGTGTTTTACCATCAGAAACTGAGAAAATAAAGGACTCTACCTGCTTTATACAAAGAAGGACACAAAAAAAGTCTTCACAAATAATGCCTTTGCTCAGTTAGACTTTCTATGAACCTGACTCAACTGGTGCAACTTCAAAGGTGCTATGATGCAATGAAATTTATCCATCCATTCATTCTTATGGGGAAGCACCAGGCACCACAGTTTTGGCATTCAAGGCCTCATTTCTAAGCAGGTTCACTGTTTACCTTGGGGTACTCTTCTCCCTTGGTCTATTATCAGAGCAATGCACAAGGACAAGCCAGACATGTTGTTCCAATAGACTGTACAATTATAAATATGCAGATTGCCATTTACCCTAGGAAACTGACAGATTCAATGTGCACCTCTCATTTCCTTGCATTAGCATCCCAACCTAATGATGCTGTTAGACTCTATTCCTTAGTCTGAAATTATCTTGAAGCTGACCAACCTGGGGAACTTTCCCTGCAGTCATGCTAAAACTGTATATCACCTTCCATTCCCTCCAAAGGGGGAACTTTAAAGCATCACATATGGTAGGTCCCTCACCTCTGTTTGAAGTGGAGGATCATTCTGATTTGGCTGTACACTTCCCCACTGGAACTCTGCTTAGGGAAACACAGAACGAGTTGCAGGCAGTTTCTTTTTAGCAGGGCTACAAATGTTTTTATTTGCAAGCTGCCCTTTCCCAGCAAAAACAGAGAAAAAAAGGCCTCTACCTGTTGTATACAGGGAAGCACACAAGCAAAAGTCTTCTCAAAGGAAGTCTTTGTGCACTTAGACTTCCACTGAACCTGACTCAGTTGGCAAACATTCCACGGTGCTATGGCACAATGCAATTTATCCATTCGTTCATTCTTTTGCAGAAGTACCAGGTACAATTTTTCTGGCTTCCCAAGCCTAATTGCTAAGCAAGTTCATTGTTTAACTTAGGGTACTATTCTCCATGGTGCTATAATCAGAGAAAAACACAAAGCCATGCAGGGCTTACCTTTGCAATAGAGTGTACAACCAAAAATATGAAGATTGCCTTTCACCCTAGGAAACTAAGCAATTGAATGTTAGCCTCTCCTTTCCTTGCATAAGCACCCAGCCTAAGAATACAGTTATGTTCCTCTCTCTGGACTTAATTCATCTCAAAGCTGACCAAGATGGAGAAGCTTCCCTATAGCTGTGCTAATACTAAGGTGGGAATTGGAAAGAGAAACAGAGATTCAAAGTGAACCTCTCCTTTGCTTGTGTAAGAGCCCCAACCTTAGAATACAGTTGAGTTCCATTCTGTAGTCTGAACATATCTGGAACCTGATCAAAGTGGGAAACATTCCCCGCAGACTTTCTACAATTGTATACCACCTTCCATTCACTCTGATGGGTGAATTGGAAAGCACCACTTATGGTAGGTTCCAGGCCTCTACCAAGACATAAATTTGTATACATGTATACTTAAGACAGCTAAAATGACTATACCACTATTTGTAGTAGTTATTGAAAAAGAGCAGTTAATACTCATATGATTAGATCAATTTTACATGTCTGTATCTGTTAATCTAAACAACCCTTTTGAAGGTAACGATAGGCAATATTGCAACCATCGTCAAATTCCTATCATCTTGTTTTGTAAACCTATAATATTACTCTTTTGGATTTGTTTCGTTTGTCACTTTTGCTTTTTGTCTTTCTTTTCTGTGTCTTTTTTGTCTTAAAAAAAAGTCCTCTACCTCATTTATACAAAAAAGCACACAAGCCAAAGTCTTTACAAATGAAGTCATTGTGCACTTAGACTTCCCCTGAACCTGACACTGCTGACTCATCCCCCACTGTTATGGCACAATGCAAATTATCCATCCATTCTGTTTGGTAAGTACTAGGCACCACTCTTAGGGGCATTCTGGGCCTCATTGCTAAGCAGGTTCATTGATTACCTTGGGTTGCTCTTCTAGCTGATGCTATTGTCAGAGAAAAATACAAAGGCATGCACTGCTTGTCTTTCCAATAGGGTGCACAAGTAAAAATTGGTAGATTGCCTTTGACTTGAGGAAACTCAGAGATTCAATGTGCGCCTCTGATTTCCTTGCATAAGCGCCCAAAACTAAGAATATGTTTAGGTTCCCTTCTCTAATCTGAACTTACCTCGATGCTGACCAACCAGAGAAGCTTCTGTGCAGCTGTGCTACAAAGGCATATCATCTTCCATTCACTCCTATGGGGAAATTGGAAAGCACTAATTACGGTAGGTCCCAGGCTTTTGTTTGAAGAGCACAATTATCCTGATTTGGCTGTACACTTCCCTACTGGAGTTCTCCTTAGCAAAACACAGGAAGAGTTGAAGGCAGTTTTTTTCAGCAGGACTGCAAAGCCTTGTATTTGTGAACTGCCTTTTACCAGCAAAAACTGAGAAACAAAAGGTCACTACAGTTTTTATACAAAGAAGCACACAGGCCAAAGTCTCTACAAATGAAGGCTTTGCCCGCTTAGACATCCATTGAATCTGACTCAGCTGATGCACATTGCATCGTGCTATGACACAATGCAATTTATCTGTCCATTCATTCTTTCGGGGATGTACTACGCCCCTGTGTTTTGTCATCACAGGCTTCCATGGAAAGGTGGTTCATTAATTATCTTGCGGTACTCTTCTTCACAGGACTATTATCAGAGAAACACACAAAGCCATGAAGTGCTTGTCTTTCTAATAGTTGCACAGCTATAAATATGCAGACTGCCTTTAAACCTAGGAAACTGAGTGATTCAATATGTGCCTCTTATTTCCTTGCATAAGTGCCCCAATCTAAGAATACAGATATGTTCCATTCTCTAGTCTTAACATATCTGGAAGCTAACCAACCTGGGGAAGCTTCCCTGCAGCCATGCTAAAAGGGTATATTGCCTTGCATTGCCTCCAATAGGGGAATTTTAAAGCACCACTTATCGTAGGTCCAAGGTCTCTGTTTGTAGATCAGGATCATTCTGAGATGGACGTGCACTTTCCCCATACAGTTCTTCTTAGTGAAGCATGGAATGAGTTGCAGGCAGTTTCTTTACACCAGGACTGAAAAGGCTTTTATTTGACAACAGTCATATACTAGCAAAAATGGAGAATAGAAGACCTGTGCCACTTTTATACAGAGAAGCACACAAGCCAAAGTCTTCACAAATGAAGTCTTTGTGCACTTAGACTTTCCATGAACCTGACTCAGCTGGCACAGCTTCTATTTTGCTACGGCACTATGCAATTTACTCATCCATTCATTTTTATGGACAAGTACCAGGAACCACTCTTATCGCATTTCAGGCCTGATTGCCAAGCAGATTCATTGATTGCTTTGGGGTGCTCTTCCCTCTGGGGCTGTTATCAAAGAAACACACAAAGCCAAAATGGGCCTGTCATTCTAATAGGGTGCACAACTATAAATACGCAGATTGCCTTTGACCCCAGGAAACTGAGACATTCAATTTACACCTCTCATTTCCTTGCATATGCACCCCAACCTATGAATACTGTTATGTTCCACTCTCTAGTCTGAACTTACCTAGAAGCTACCCAAGCTGGTGAATCTTCTCTGTAGCCATGCTAAAATGGTATATCTCTTTCCATTCATTTCAATGGGGGAATTGGAAAGGAACACATATGGTAGGTCCAAGGCCTCTGTTTGTAGATCACCATCATTCTAGATGGATGTGCACTTCCCCCTGGAGTTTCTTAATAGGGAAACACAGAACAAGTTACATGGAGTTTTCTTTCACCAGGACTGCAAAGTGTTTTATTCACAAACTGCCTTTGAAAAGCAAAAAGTGAGGGAAAAAGGACTTTGTGCATCTTTTACACAGAGAAGCACAGAAGCCAAAGTCTTCAAAAATGAAGACTTTGCTCACTTAGACTTTGGCTAAACCCGACCCATCTGGTGAACCTTACATAGTGCTTGTGGCACATTGCAATTTATCCATGCATTCATTCTTATGGGGAAGTAACAGGCACAACACTAATGGCATTCCAGGCCTCAGTGCTAAGGAGGTTCACTGATTACATTGAACATTGAGGTACTCTTCTTCCTAGGTCTATTATCAGAGAAATGCACAAAGCCAGGTAGGGTTTCTCTTCCCAATAGTGTGCACAACTATAAATATGCAGATTGCCTTTGACCCTAGAGAGATTCAATGTGCGCCTCTCATTCTCTTGCATAAGTGCCTCCTCCTGAGAATACAGTTTGGTTCCCTTATCTGGTGTTAACTTTTCTAGAAGCTAAGAATGTTGGAGAAGCTTCCCTGCAGCACTGATAAAGCTGTATGTCAGCTTCCATTAACTCCTACGGGGAAATTGGAAAGCAACATTTGTGCTAAGTCCCAGGCCTCTGCAGAGCTGAATCATTCTGAGTTGGATGCGCACTTCCCCCCTGGAGTTCTTAGGGAAGTGCAGAATGAGTTTCAGGTATTTTCTTTTCACCAGGGATGCAAAACCTTTTTTTTTGTGAGCTGCCATTTAGTAGCAAAAACTGAGAAAAGAAGGAATGCACATCATTTTACAGAGAAGTACACAAGCCAAAGTCTCCACAGATGAAGGCTTTGCTCATGTATACTTCCCCTGAACCTGACTAAACTGGCACAACTTCTATGGTGCATTGGTACAATGCAATTTATCCATCCTTTCATTCTTATGGACAAGTACCAGGAACCACTCTTATACTACTCCGGGCTTGATTGCTAAGAATGTTCATTGATTACCTTGGGGTATTCTTCTCCCTAAAGCTATAATCAGAGAAACACATAAAGTTATGCCAGGCTTGTCATTTCACTGATCCTATACAACTATAAATATGCAGATTCCCTTTGACACTTGGAAACAGAGATTCAATGTGTGCCTCTCATTTCCTTGATTAAGCACCACAAGCTAAGAATATGGTTAGGTTCCATTCTCCAGTCTGACCTTATCTCAAAGCTGACCAAACTGGGGAAGCTTAACCTGTAGCCATGCTACAATGGTATGTTGTCTTCCATTCATTCCTAAGAGTGGAATTGGAAAACACAAATTATAGTAGGTCCCAGGCATCTGTTTGAAGAACAGGATCACTGTGACTTGGCTGTACACTTAACCTCTCATGTTCTGTTTAGGGAAACAAAGAAAGAGTTGTGGGCAGGTTTTTTTTCAGCAGGGATGCAAAATCCTTTATTTGCAACCTGCCTTTTACCAGCAAAAACTGAGAAAAAAATGACCTCTACATATTTTATACAGAGAAGAACAAATGAAGGCAAAGCCCACTTACACTTCCCCTGAGCCTGTCTCAGCTGGCACAACTTCCATGGTGCTATAAGACAATACAATTCATCCATTCATCCCTTCTTATGGGGAAGTACTAGGCACCACTGTTGCGGCATTGCAGGTCTCAATGCAAAGGATGTTCATTGATTACCTTGGGTACTCCTTTGCCTAGGGTTATAATCAGAGAAACACACAAAGCCATGTGGAGCATGTTGCTTCAATAGGGTGATAAACTATAAATATGCAGACTGTCTTTGACCCTAGGAAACTGAGAGATTCGATGTGCCTCTCTCATTTCCTTGCATAAGTGCCCCAACCTAACAATATGGTTTGGTTCCTTTCTCTATTCTGAACTCATCTCAAACCTGACCAAGCTGGGGAAGCTTGCCTACAGCCATGCGAAAACTGTATATCGCCTTCCATTCTCTCCAATGGGGAATTTTAAGGCACTATTTATAGTAGGTCCAAGGACTCTGTTTTTAGAGCAGGTTCATTCTGAAATGGATGTATACTTGCCCCTGGAGTTCTTCTTATGGAAACACAGAACAAGTTGCATGCAGTTTCTTTTCACAAGGGCTGCAAAGCCTTTTATTTGCAACCTGCCGTTTACAGCAAAAACTGTGAAATAAAGTCCTGCGCATCTTTTACACAGAGAAGCACAGAAAGCAAAGTCTTCACAAATGAAGGCTTTGCTGACTTAGATTTCTCCTGAACCTGACTCAGCTGGTGTAACTTACATGGTGCTATGGCACATTGCAATTTTTACATCCATTCATTCTTATAGGGAAGTACCAGGCACCACTCTTATGGCATTCCAGGCCTCAATGCTAAGGAGGTTCACTGATTAACTTGGGGTTTGCTTCTTCCTAGGGTTATTCTCAGAGAAACACACAAAGCCATGCAGGGCTTGTGTTTCCCATAGGGTGCACAACTATAACTATGCAGACTGCCTTTGACCCTAGGAAACTGAGAGACTCAATGTGTGCCTCTCATTTCCTTGCATAAGAGCCCAAACCTAAGAATACTGATAGGTTCCATTCTCTAGTCTTAACATATCTGGAAGCTAACCAACCTGGGGAATCTTCCCTGCAGCCATGCTAAAAAGTGGTATATCGCCTTGCATTCACTCCAGTAGGGGAATTTTAAAATACCAGTTGTCATCAGTCCCAGGCCTCTGTTTGTAGACCAAGACTCATTCTGAGATGAATCACACTTCCCATGTGGAGTTCTTGGTAGTGAAGTGCAGAAAGAGTTGTAGGCAGTTTCTTTTCACCAGGACTGCAAAGGCTTTTATTCACAAACTGCCGTTTATCAGCAAAAATTTGAAAAAAGAAGGTCTGTGTGTATTTTACATAGAGAAGCACACAAGCCAAAGTCTTCAGAAATCAAGTCTTTGTGCACTTAGACTTCCACTGAATCTGACTCAGCTGGAACAAATTCTATGGTGCTATTGCACAATTCAATTTATCCATCCTTTCAATGTTATGGGAAAGTACCAAGAGCCATTCTTACAGCCCTCAAGGCCTCATTGCTAAGCAGATTCATTGGTTACATTGGGGTACTCTTCTGCCTGGGGCTATTATCAGAGAAACACACAAAGCCATGATGGGTGTGTCATTCCAATAGGGTGCACAACTGTAAATATGAAGTTTGCCTTTTACCCTAGGAAACTGAGAGATTCGGTGTGTGCCTGTCATTTCCCTGCAGAAGTGCCCCAACCTAAGAATATGGCTAGGTTCTACTCTCTTCTGAATTTATCTTGAAGCTGACCAAACTTATGAAGATTCCCTGCAGCTGTGCTAATTGGTATATCACCTTCCATTTACTCTTAGAGTGAAATGGAATGCACAATTATGGTAGTCCCTGGCCTCTCTTTTTAGAGCAGTATCATTCTGAGTGTATGCACATTTCTCCCGTGGATTTCTTCTTAGGGAAGCACAGAATGAATTAAAGGCAGTTTCTTTTCAACATGGCTGCAAAGCCTTTTATTGACAAAGTGCCTTTTACCACCAAAAACTGAGGAAAAAAAAAGTCCTCTACCTCTTTTATACAAAGAACCACACAAGTCAAACTCTTCCCAATTGAGGACAGAAGCACAGAATGAGTTGCATGCAGTTTCTTTTCCACAGGGCTTCAAAGCCTTTTATTGGCAAATTGCCTTTTTCCAGAAAAAAACTAAGATATAAAAGCCTCCACCAATTTTGTACAGATTAGCGTACAATACAAAGTCCTCACAAATGAAGTCTTTGCTCACTTAGACTTCCCCTGGCCCTGACTAAGCCGGCATACCTTCCATGGTGGTATGACACAATGCAATCTATCCATCCATTCATTCCTATGAGCAAATACCAGGCACCACAGTTTCAGCATTCCAGGCCTCATTGCTCAGCAGATTCATTGATTACCTTGGGGAACTCTTCTCCATAAGGCTATTATCAGAGAAACACACAGAGCCATACTGGGTGTATCAATCCAATATGGTGCACAAATATGAATATGCAGATTTCCTTTGACCCTAGGAAACTGAAGGATTCAATGTGTGCCTCTCATTTCCTTACATAAGTCTCACAATTAAGAATACTGTTATATTGCAATCTCTATTCTTAAGTTTTCTTGAAGTTAACCAACCTGGGAAAGCTTCCTTCCAGTCATTTTACAAAGGTGTATTCACTACAAAGGTGGAACTTTAAACCAACACTTACGGTACAACTCAGTGTTCTGTTTGTAGAGCAGGATCATTCTGAGATGGATGTACACTGCCCCCATGGAGTTCTTCTTACTGAAGCACAGAACGAGTTTCAGGCCATTTTGTTCAGTATGGCTGCAAATCCTTTTATTTGCAAACTGCACTTTACGAACAAAAGCTGAGAATAAAAAGCCTCTACTTCTTTTATACAGAGAAGGACAAACCCCAAAATCTTCACACATGAAGGTTTTCCTCACTGAAACTTCCCCTGATCCTGACTCAGCTGGAGAATCTTCCATGGTGCTATGACACAGTACAATTTATCCATCCATTCATTATTATGGGGAAGTACAAGGCACCACTCATAGTATTCCAGGCCTCATTGCTAAGCAGGTCCATTGATTACCTTGGTGTACTCTTCTACCCAGGGTTATTAACAAGCAAACACACAAAGCCATGCCTGCCATGTTGTTCCAATGGGGTGCAAACCTATGAGTATGCAGATTGCCTTTCAACCTAGGAAACTGAAATATTCAATCTGTTTCTCTCATTTCCTTGCATAATTGCCCCAACCTAAGAATATATTTAGGTTTCGTTCTCTAATCTGAACTTATCTCAAAGCTGAGCAAGCTGTTGAACCTTTCCTGCAACTGAGCAACAACAGCATGTCACCTTCCATACACTCCAATGTGGAAATTTCGAAGCACCAATTATGGTATGTTTCAGGCCTCTGTTTATATAGCAAGATCTTTGTGAGCTGGATGTACACTTTCCCCCTGGAATTCTTTTTTTTTTTTTTTCCGGTACCGGGAATTGAACTCACAACCTCGTGCCTGCCAGGGCAGGTGCTTAAGCCACTGAGCCAAACTCCCAGCCCTGGTTTTTTGAGGCAGGGTCACACTATGTAGCTCAGGCTGGCCTTGCGCTCATGTTGCATCCCAAGCTGGCCTCGAACTCACAACGCTCCTCCTACCTCAGCCTCCCTAGTGCTGGGATTAAAGGCGTGCACCACCACGCCCGCCTCTCCCCATGGAATTCTTCTTAGTGATGCACAGAATGTGTTGCAGGCAGTTTTCTTTCACCATGACTACAAAGCCATTTATTTGCACACAGCCTTTTGACAGCAAATACCAAGAAATAGGGCCTGTGCACCCCTTATGCCTGGAAGCACACAACCCAAAGACTTTCAAAATGAATGGTTCACTCACTGAGTGACTTAGCCTGAGCTTGACTTTGCTTGGGGAAGTTTCACAGTGATGTGGCACAATGCAATTTATCCATCCATTCACTCCTATAGGCAAGTATCAGGCACAACTCATACTGCAATTCAGGCCTCAGTTCTTAAGCAGATCCATTCAGGATATTGATGTTCTCTTCTCTCCTGAGCTATGATAAGGGAAACACATAACACACCCCAGGCTGTGTCTTTCTACGGGAGTGCTTCTCCATATTCCAACTGCCTATGACCCAAAGCAACTGAGAGATACAAAGTGCACCTCTTGGTTTCTCTCAAAAATGGAGAAACCAAAGAATTTAGTTAGGTTTGCTTCTTTGATCTGAATAGGGAGCAAAGCTGAATAAACTGGGGAAGGTTCCCTCGGCATTGCTACAACCATAAGTCCCCTTCCATTCATTCCTAGGATGGAATTTTGGAAGAACCACTTATGACAGGTTTCAGACCTGTGTTTGCAGAGCAGGATCATTCTCCATGTGAATGTACACTTCTCCCCTGAAATTCTTCTTGGGCTCATACACAAGTGGCAGGCTGTTTTCACCTGCCGTGCAATGCTGTTTATTCAAAAACAGTCTTTAAACAGCAAAAGCCAAGATTTAAGGACTGTGTGAATGTTGTGCCTGGAAGCACACACCTCAAAGTCTTCCCAAGTGATTGGTTTGCTCACTAGACTTATCCTGACCTCGATTCTGCTTGGTGAATTTCCATCATGATATGGCACAATGGAATTTATCCATCCATTCATTCATATAGGCAAGTATCAGGCACAAATCATACTGCAATCTAGGCCTCAATTCTTAAGTAGATTCATTGAGGACATTGAGCTTCTCTTCTCCCCGGGGCTATGATCAGGGAAACACATAATATGCCCCAGGCCATATCTTTCCACTGGGATGTATCACTTTTTCAAACCAGCTTAGACCCTAAGCAACTAAGAGATGCAAGGAGTGCCTCAGAGATTCTCTCAAAAATGGATAATCCAAAGAATGCTCTGAGGTTTTCTTCTGTTCTGAACAGAGAGCAAAACTGACTAAGCTGGGGAAGCTTCCCTGGAAAGCGCTACAACAACCATATATCCCTTGCATTCACCCTTAATGAGGTGTTGGGAAGCACCAATTACAGTAGTTTTCAAGATTATGTTTGTAGAGCAGGATCATTCTCCTTGTGAATGTGCACTTCTCCACTTGAGTTCTCCTTGGACATATACACAATGAATTGCATGCTGTTCATTTGTGCCAATACTGACAAGCCATTTATTCACAGCCTTTTAACATAATACATCAAGAAATAAGGACTGTGTGCCTGTTATGCCTGGAAGCACACACCCAAAAGTCTTCCTATATGAAAGGTTTGCTCACTGAAACTTATCCTCAGCTTCACTCTGCTTGGAGACATTCAGTTGTGATATGGCAAATGTAACTTATCCATTGATTCTTTCATATAGGCAAGTATCAGGAACATCTCATACTACAATCCAAGCCTCAATTCTTAAGCACATTCTTTCAGAACGTTAAGGTTCTCTTCTCCCAGGGGCTATTATAAGGGAAACACATAACATACCCCAGGCTGTGTCTTTCTATGGGGGTGTTTCACCATATTCAAACTACCTTTGACCCTAGGCAACTGAGAGATGTAAAGCCTGCCTCTCAGTTCCTTTCCAAAATGGATAAACCAAAGAATGCAGTTAGGTTTTGTTCTCTGTTCTGAATAGGTAGCAAAGCTGATAAAGCTCGGAAAGCTTCCTTGGGAAGTACTACAACCATACATCCCCTTTCATCCACTCAGAGGAGGATACCAGGAAGCACCACTTACATTAGGTTTCAGGCTTTTAACATCAAAAATTGAGAAACACGGCCTGTATGCTGATTATACATAGAAGCACACACCTGAAATCATGCCAAATGAAGTTTGCTTACTGAAACTTCTTCTGAGCTTGACTCTACTTGGGGATTCTCCCACCATGAAACTGATCCATCCAATCATTCATATAGGCAAGTATCAGGCACAACTCATACTGCATTCCAGACCTCAATTATTAAGCAGATTCATTAAGGATATTGAGTTTCTCTTTTCCCTGGGGCTTTTCACAGGGAAGCACATAACATGCCCCATTGTGTGCCTTTCCAGTGGAGGGCATCTACATATTCAAATTACCTTTGACCCTGAGCAACTGAGAGATGCAAAGTGCACCTCTCAAATTCTCTCAAAAACAGAATAATCAAAGAATGCAGCATGGTTTTGTACTCTTTTCCAAATGTTAGCAAAGCTGACTAGGCTGGGGAAGCTTCCCTGGGTGGTTCTACAACAGTATATCCCCTTCCATTCACTCCTAGGAGGAAATTGGGGCAAAACAATGGTGGTAGATTTAAGGCCTACCATCAAGCTGGATCATTCTCCTTGTGAATGTACACTTCTCCATTTGAGTTCTTCTTAGGCATATTCACAATGAGTTGCAGGCTGCTCCTTTGCAAAAGGACTGTAAAACCTTTGTTTGCAAACAGTCTTTTAAGAGGAAAACTGAGAAATAAAGCCTGTACACCTGTTATACCCGGAAGCAAACACCCCAAGTTCTCCCCATGTGAATGGTTTGCTCACATAGACTTTTCCTGAGCTTGACTCTGCTTGGGGACATTGCATCTTGATATGGCACCATGAAATTCATCCATCCATTCTTCATATAGACAAGTGTCAGGAACAACTCATAACTGTAATCCAGGCCTCAAATCTTTAGCAGATTCATTCTGATCACTGATGTTCTCTTCTCCTTGGGAGTATTCTCAGGGAAGAACATTACATGCCCCAGACTGTATCTTTCCATTTAGGTGCCTCACTGTATTCAAACTACCTTTGATTCTAAGCACCAGAGACAGGAAAATTGTGCCTTTCATTTTGTCTCCAACTGGGATAAGCCAAAGAATGCAGTGAGGACTTGTTCTCTTTTCTTAACAGATTGCAATGCTCACTAAGTTGGGAAAGCTTCCCTGGGCAGTGCTACAACTGTGTATTCCAATCCAGGCCTCTGTTTGTAGATCAGGGTCATTCTTCTTGTGAACATACACTTTTTCAGTGGAGTTCTTCTTAGACATATACAGAATGAGTTGTAGGCTGCTCCTTTGTACCAGGGCTGCAAATCCGTTTATTTGCAAGAAGTTTTTAATAGGAAATACCAAGATATAAGGCCTGTACACCTGTTATGCATAGAAGCACACAACTGAATGTCTTCACACATGAGTGAGCTGCTCACCGAGATGTCTCCTGAGCTTGACTCTGCTTGGGGACTTTGCACCATTATATGGCGCAATACAATTTATTCCTCTTTTCATACATATAGACAAGGATCATGCACAATTCATACTTCAATCCAGTCCTCAATTCTTAAGCAGATTCATTCAGAACATTCAATCCCTCTGCGATTCTCAAGAAAACACACAACATGCCCCAGGCTGTATCTTTCTATTTGGGTTCATCACCCTATTCAAACTACCTTTGACCCTAAGCAACTGAGAGATACAAAGTACACGTCTCAGTTTATCTGAAAAACAGATAAATGAAAGAATGTGGTTAGGGATTTTTCTCTGTTCTGAATGTGCTTCAAGGTTGCCTAACCTTGAGGAGTTTCTCTGGGCAGTGCTACAACCGTATAACCCCTTCCATTCACTCATCGGAAAGATTTGAGAAGCACCATTTATGGTAGGTTTCAGGCCTCTGTTTTTAGAGCAGGATCATTCTCCTTGTGAATGTACACTTCTTCTCAGAAATTCTTCTCAGGACTATACACGAGTTTCAGCCAGCTCCTTTTCATCAGGCCTGCAAAACTTTCATTCTGAAACAGATTTTTAAGAACAAAAACAGAAAAAATGGCCTCTCCCTCTTTATACAGAGAAACACACAAGCCAAAGTCTTCACACATGAAGACTTTGCTCACTGAGTCTTCCCTGAATCTGATTCAGGTGGTGCAGCTTCCATGATGTTATGACACAGTGGAATTCATCCATCTGTTCATTTATGGTGAAATACCAAGTATCCCAGTTTTGACATTCAAGGTATCATTGCTAAGCAGGTTGATTGATTACCTTGGGGTGCTCTTCTCACTGGGCTCTTATCAGAGAACACACAAAGTCATGACAGGCATGGTGTTCCAGTTGAGTGCACAACAATATCTATGCAGATTGCTTCTGTCCCTAGCAAAGTGATAGATTCAATGTGTGCCTCTCATTTTCTTGCATGAGTACCACAACCAAAGAAAACAGTAAGGTTCTGTTCTCTAGTTTGAACTTATCTCAAAACTGACAAAGTTGGAGAAGTTTTCCTGCAGCCATGCTAAAATGGTATATTGCATTCCATACATTACCATGGGGGGACTGGAAAGCACAACTTATGGTATGTCACGGGTCTGTTTGTAGAGCAGGATTATTCTGAGTTAGGTTGAAAATTCATCCATGGAGTTCTGCTCAGAGAAACACAGGAACAGTTGCAGGTAGACTGTTTTCACCAGGGCTGCAAAGATTTAATCTGCAAACTGAGTTTTATGAACAAAAACTGAGAAAAAAATGGCTATAAACCTTTTATAGAGAGAAACACTCAAGCAAGTCTTCACAAATGAAGACTTTGCTCACTCAGACTTCCCCTGAACCTGACTCAACTGGTGAACCTTCCGTGGTGCTATGATGCAATGCAATTTATCAATCCATTCATTCTTACAGAGAAGTACAGTTAAGATTGTTTCAGCGTATAAGGCTTCATTGCTAAGCAGGTTCATTGATTACCTTGAGGTGCTCTTCTCCCTGGGGTTACTGTCCAAAAAACATACAATTCCATGCCGTGTCTATTGTTCCTGTAGGGAGCATAGCTATAAATATGCAGATTGCCGTTGACTCTAGGAAATTGTGGGATTCAATGTGTGTCTCTCATTTGCTTGCATAAGTTCCCCAACCTAAGAATAGAGTGAGATTCCATTCTCTACTCTGAACTTATCTGGAAGCTGACCAAATATTGGAAGCTCCTTGTCAGCCTTCCTACAATGGTATATTGCCTTCCATTCACTCCTATGGGGGAAATGGAAATCACCACTTGTGGTAGGTCGCAGGCCTCATTTTCTAGAAAATGAGCATTCTGAGTTGGTTGTACACTTCCCTCCTGGAGTTCTTCTTAGGAAATCACAGAATATGTTGCAGGCAGTTTCTTTTCACCAGGGCTGCAAAGCCTTTTATTGGGCAACTGACGTTTCACTGAAAAGAAAGAGAAAAGAAGGACTGTGCTACTTTTATACAGAGATGTACACAAACCAATGTCTTCACAAATGAAGCCTTTGCTCACTTAGACTTCCACACAACCTGACTCACCTGGCGCAGCTTCCATGGTGCTATGACACAATGCAATTTATCCATCCATTCATTCTTATGGCTAAGTACCAAGAAAAACTGTTTGGGCATTCAAGTCTTGATTGCTAAGCAGGTTCTTTGATTACCTTGTGGTGCTGTTCTCCCAGGGCCAAATATCAGAGAAATGCACAAAACCATGATGGGCATTTCAGTCCAACAGAGGGCACAGCTATAAATATGAAGATGGCCTTTAGCCCTAGGAAACTGAGAGATTCAATGTGCACCTCTCATTTGCTCGCATAAGCGTCCCAAACTAAGAATACACTGAGGTTCTGTTCTCTAGTCTGAACTTATCTGGAAGCTGATGAAATTTTAGAAACTCCCCTGCAGCCTTGCTACAGTGGTATATTGCCTTCCATTTCTTAAACAGGAGAATTGTAAAGCACCATTTATGGCAGGCCCCAGGCCTCTGTTTGTAGAGAAGGATCATTCTACATTGCATGCACACTTCCCCCCAGGAGTTCTTCTTAGGGAAACACAGAATGAGTTGCAGGCAGTTTCTTTTTACCAGGGCTATAAAGTCTTTTATTGGAAAACTGCTGTTCCCCTGCAAAATCTGAAAACAGAATGTGCCTCTTTTATGCATAGAAGAACACAAGCCGAAGTCCTCATAAATGAAGGCTTTGCTCACTTAGACTTCCCCTGAACCTGATTCAACTGGCTTTCCATCCATGGTTTTCTGACACAATGCAATTTATCATCCACTCAATCTTATGGGGATGTACCAGGCACCACTGTTTCAGCGTTCAATGCCTCATGGCTAAGTAGCTTGATTGATTACCTGGGGGTGCTCATCTCCATGGGGCTACTATCAGACAAACACACAAAGCCCTGATGGGCATTTGGTTCCAACATGGTTCATAGCTATAAATACGCAGATTGCCTCTGACCATAGGAAACTGAGAGATTCAATGTGTTCCTCTCATTTGCTTGCATCAGCGCCCCAAACAAAGAGGACATTTAGGTTCTGTTATCTAGTCTGAACTTATCTGGAAGCTGACCAAACTGGAGAAGGTTCCCTGCAGCGGTATATCGCTATGGAGATATATATCAGCTCGATTTACTTCTATGGGGTAATTGGAAAGCACCACTTTTGGTAAGTCCCAGGTCTCTGTTTGTAGAGCAGGCTCATTCTGTATTGGATGCACACTTCCCCGATTGAGTTCTTCATAGGGAAACACAGAACGAGTTGCAGGCAGTTTCTTTTCATCACGGCTGCAAGGCCATTTATTCACAAACTGCACTTTACCTGCAAAAACCGACAAAAGAAAACCTGTGCCTCTTTTACACAGAGAAACACACAAGACAAAGTCTTCACAAATGAAGGCTTTGCTGAATTAAACATCTCCTGATCTAGACTCAGCTGGGGCACCTTCAGCTGTGGTTCTATGACACAATGCAATTTTTCCAAACATTCATTTTTATGGTGAAGTACCAGGCAAAACTGGTTCTACACTCAAGACCTCAATGCTAAGCAGGTTCATTTATTACCTTGTGGTACACTTGTCCCTGGGGCTACTATAAGAGAAAGATACAATGCCATACTGGGCATATCACTCCAGTATGGATCATAGCCATAAATATGCAGATTGCCTTTGACTCTAGGAAACTGAGGGATTCAATGTGCACCTCTCTTTTGCTTAGAGAAGGGCACCAACCTAAGAATACAGTGCTGTTTCATTTCCTAATCAGAAAATATCTTGAAGCTGGCCAAGCTGGGGTAGCTTCCCTGCATTCCTTCTACAGAGGTGTATCACCTTTCATTCACTCCCAGAAGGAATTGGAAAGCTCCAATTGTGGTAGGACCCAGGCTTCTGTTTGTGCAGCAGTATCATTCTGAGTTGGGTGCACACTTCTCTTGTGGTGTTCTGCTTAGGGAAACACAGGACAATTTGCAGGCAATTTGTTTTCACCTGCTCTGCAAAGGTCTTTATTTGGTTCATAGTGTACATTCACTTCCGTTTTCCAGCAAAAGCAGGGCAATGAGGGACTGTGCCACTTTTATAGAGAAATACACAAGCCAAAGTCTTCCAAAATGAAGGTTTTGCTCATTTAGACTTCCCATGAACCTGACTCAGCTGGTGTACCTCCCATGGTGTCATGACACAATGCTATTTATCCATTTATTCATTCCTATGTGGAAGTACCAGGCACAACTGTTTTGGCATTCAAGGCTTCATTGCTAAGTAGGTTCATTGATTACCTTGGAGTACTGTTCTCCCTGGGGCTATTATCAGAGAAACAGACAAAGCCATCCCTGGCATGTTGTTACAACAGCCTGCACAGCTATAAATATGCAGATTAGCTTTGACCCTAGGAAATAGAGATTCAATAGATGCCTCTCATTTGCTTGCATAAGTGCCCCAATCTAAGGATACAGTGGAATTCCATTCTCTAGTCTGAACTTATCTGGAAGCTAACCGAGGTGGGAAGCTTCCCTGCAGCCATGCAAGAGCAGTGTTTCAACTTACACTAACTCTTAAAGGGCAATTGGAGTGCACAACTTGTGGTAGATCCCAGGCCTCTGTTTGTAGAATAAGATCATTTTTAGTTGGATGTACACTTCCCCGCTGGATTTCTTTTTAGGAAAACACAGAATGAGTTACAGGTTGTTTCTTTTCACCAGGGATGCAAAGCCTATCATTCACAAACTGCTGTTTACTGCAAAAACTGAGAAAAAGGGCCTTTCCAAATTTTATACAGAGAAGCACACAACACAAGGTCTTCACAATTGAAGGCTTTGCTCATTTAGACTTCCCCTGAACCTGACTCAACCTGTGCACCTTCCATGGTGCTATGACACAATACAATTTATCTGTCCATTCATTCTTATGGGGAAGTACCAGGCATCACTGTTTTGGCATTCAAGACCTCACTGCTAAGCAGGTTCATTGATTACCTTGGGGTACAACTCTCCCTTGGGCTATTATCAGAGAAACACAGAAAGCCATTCTGGACTTGTTGATCCAACAGGGTGCAGAGCCATAAATATGCAGATTGTGTTTGACCTTACGAAAGTGAGAGATTCAATGTGCACCTCTCATTTTCTTACATAAGTACCCCAACCTAAGAATACAGTGTGGTTCCATTCCGTAATTTGAATTTATCTTGAAGCTAACCAATTTGGGGAATCTTCCTTACAGCCGTGCTGTAACAGTATTTTGCCATTCTTTCACACCTCTGATGGAATTGTAAAGCATGAATTATGCTACGTCCCAGGCCTCTGTTGTAGAACAGAGTCATTCTGAGTTGGATGCACACTTCCACCCTGGAGTTCTTCTTAGGGAAATGCAGAATGAATTGCAGGCAGTGTGGCATTTCCCTGAGCAAAGTCAAGCTCAGGCTAAGTGTCTGTGAACAAAGTGTTCATTTGGGATGAATTTGGGGTGTGTGCTTCTAGGCATTACAAGCATTTTTTCCCAGCTTTTGACATTAAAAGGCTGATTGCAAAGAAACCTCTTTGCAGCCCTGGTGCACAGGGGCAACCTGCAACTCCTTTTGTATATGACTAAGAAGAACCCCAGTGGAGCAGTGTACATTCACAAGGAGAATGATCTCCTCCACAAACAGAGGCCTGAAGCCTAACATAAGTGGTACTTCTCAGTTCCTTCCTAGGTGTGAACAGAAGGGGATACATCATTGTAGCACTGCACAGGGAAACTTTCCCCATTTTTTGAGCTTTGTGCCCCGCTTAGAACAGAGAAACACACCTAACTGCAATCTTTGGTTTCTCTATTTTTCAGAGAAACTGAGTGGGGCACTTTATATGTCTCAGTTGCTTAGGGTCAGAATTAGTTCACTGGAATATGATGAAGCGCTCCCACAGAAAGACACAGACTGGGACGTGTTATGTGTTTACCTGACCATTGCCCCGGGGAGAAGAGAACCTCAGTATCCTGAATGAATCTGCTAAGGAATTGATTCCTTCATTGCAGCATGAGTTGTGTCTTATACTTGCCTATAGCAATAAATTGATGGATGAATCGTGTTGTTTCACATCACTGTGGAATTTTCCTGAGCAAATTCCAGTTCAGGCTAAGTGTCCATGAGCAAAATATTCATTGGGATGAGTTTGGGGGTGTGTTCTAGGCATTACAGGCCTTATTTCTCAGTTTTTGCTGTTAAAAGTCTGATTGCAAAGAAACTTCTTTGTAGCCCTTGTGCGGTGAAACAGCCCATAACTCCTTTTGTATATGACTAAGAAGAACTCCAGTGGAGAAGTGTACATTCACAAGGAGAAAGGTCTGATTCACAAACAGAGGCCTGAAGCCTACTATTAGTGGTACTTCCCAATTCTCTCCTAGGAGTAAGTGGAAGGAGATATACGGCTGCAGCACTGCCTAGGTGTATTGGGTGGTCCTATGTCTCCCCAAGTCCTCATATACTTTTGATGGGGTTGAATCTGGTGCTTGTGATTGGTTTGTTGTCTAGTGCTGGGATTGGTGATGTGAGTGCTAAAACCCACCCAGTTCTGGAGCAGACATACAGTGTTAGGGAGGTGGGTCTTCATGTTTCTTTCTTCTGCCCTCTCTCCTATTCTCTCTCTCTGGTCAGCCCACCTTGCTGTTTTGGCAGCCGCCATGAATGGCTGTTCCACTAAGCCATGCTGCGTTGGAGTCAACTAAGTTTGGACTGAAATTCCTGAGAAGCTGTAAGAAATAAACCTTTCTTTCCCTTATTTCGGGCATCAGGTATTTTGTCTCAGCAACAAGCAATAAGTAACTAAGACAATTTTGTACCAGAGTGAGGTCATTGCTGTGACTATTCCTGACCATGTGTTTCAAGAGCCTTTGGAAATGGCTTGTGGGAGGTGTTTGGAAAGGTTCAGAGGTGTCACTTACATGCATAGAGCTGGAACAGTTTAGGTTGTTCTGTATGGGAGATTCTGGTCAGAGCTCAGAAGACCAGAAGGCTGATAGGAAGCCTACTGGTAAAGACCAGGCTCTTGTGGGAAGAGTTTGGAGAGGTTCAGAAATGTCTGAATGCATAGAGCTGGAACAGCTTAGCTTGTACTGTATGGAAGATTCTGGTCAGAGCTCAGGAGACCAGAAGGCTGATAGGAAGCCTGCCTGTAAAGACCAGGCTTGGGAGATTTGTGCTGAGAAGAAGGACTGCACTGGTTGTTGAACTCCACATAATGTGTGTTATGGCTTGGCAGAAAGTTTGTCTGCATTCTGCCCATGCCCAAAGACTTTGCCTAAGACTGAGATTAAGGGCAAAGGATGATTAGTCTAGAGAGAGAAATTACAAGGCAGCCAAATGTTGAAATGGTAGCCTGGTTACTGTTGGAGGTTCTTGGCCAGATTTATGTTGGGAATCAAGAGCAAAGAGCACAGCATGGTGATTTAACACCTTGTGAGTTTGGCCAGGAAGCTGTGGACTATAAAGATTGAGCTGATACCTAGATTGCTCAGAAGGAACAAAGGAATAAAGAAAAATGACCAGGGGGCATCCAGGGAAGCAGCAGGTCCCTGCCCTTTGTAGCCTCAGGTCTTCAAAAGTGAGAGTTTCCTCAGAGGAAAAAGCCACAGAGTGCTATGTCCTGGAGTGGCAAAAGAGGCCACAGGTTTCAAAAGGGTTGTGGGCACACCAGGTCCCAGAATGGAGGTGGCCACACCAGATTCCAGAATGGCAGCGGTATAGAGAAGCTGTTCCTCACAATCAGGTTCAGAGAGCTCAGCGATCCAGGCAGTCAACCCCTACACTCAAGACATAGGAAATTCTGGCTACTGTTCCAGCTGGCAGTGGACCTTGGTAGCATCCACATGGCACTGGTTTTAGATGCTAGGAAAATGCACAGAAAAGGTTAAAGCAGCTTCTGCCTCGCCTGCAGAGAGCAATGTGTAAAGATGTAAGGGTGAATCCAAGGAACATGGATCATCCAAGGAAAGCTATGGAAGTTAAGACCCCTGAAAGTGCTGTGGGGGTGGAATCTCTCAAGCCTATTGCAGCTTGCAACCAGGTTGCTTCAGATGCTGAGCAGAGAAAACCAGGACTAAATGTTTGCCCTGCTTTGGTTACAATGCTTTGTATTCCTCTGTTGAAACTTTTGGAATGGTAATATTCATCTGGTGCCTTTATATGTTGGAAGTGTTTAACCTCATTTTCATTTGTACAGGGGTTACAGTTGAGAGTTTGCCATTGATCTTGGAAGAGGTTTGGGACTTGTGCTTTTCTATAGGGATGAAACTGTTAGGACATTGGCAATTCTTGGAGAGGGACTAAATGTCTTTTATATTAAGGATGTACACAAGTCCTTGGGGTTCCAGGTGTGGAATGCATTGGGTGATATTATGGCCCCCCAAGTCCTCATATACTTGTGGCAGGGCTGAGCCTCATGCTTGTGATCAGTTTGTTGTCTAGTGCTGGGATTGGCAATGTGAGTGCTGCACCCGCCCAGGGTTGGAGCTGACCTACAATGTTAGGGAGGTGGGTCATCCTTTTTCTCGCTTCTGCCCTCTCTCCATATATATATCTGGCTGGTGCACCTTGCTGTTCTGGTAGTTGTCACAATTGGCTGTCCCACCACACCATGCTGCCTTAGAGTCAACTAAGTTTGGACTGAAATACCCGAGAAACTAAGTAATAAAAAATATCTTCCCAAATTTTGGGTGTCAGGTATTTTGTCTTGGCAACGACTGAAAAGTAACAAAGACACCAGGAAATTTTCCCCAGCTTATTCAGCTTTTTACTCCTCTCAGAACAGAGAAGCAAGCCTAACCACACTCTTTGGTTTCTCCATTTTTGAGAGAAATTGAGAGCCACACTTTGCATCCCTCAGTTTAGGGTCAAAAGGAGTTAGTTGGAATATGGTGAAGCACACCCACAGAAAGACCCAGCCTGGGGCAGGTTATGTGTTTCTCTGATTATATCCCAAGGAGAAGAGAACATCAATGCCCTGAATGAATTTGATTAAGAATTGGGGCCTTCATTGCAGCATGATTTGTGCCTGATACTTGCTTATATGAATGAATCAATGGATGAATAATGTTGTGTTACAATACTGTGGAATTTTCCCAAGCAAATTCAAGCTCATGCTAAGTGTTTGTGAACAGCATTCATTTGGGATTAAATTGGGGAGTGTGCTTCTGGGCATTCCAAGTGAACAGGTCTTATTTCTTGTTTTTTGCAGTTCAAAGGCTGATTGCAAGGAAATATCTTTGCATCCTTGGTACGATGGAATAGCCAGCAACTCCTTTTGTATATGACTAAGAAGAAGCTCAGTGGAGAAGTGCACATTCACAAGGAGAATGTCCTGGTCCACAAAAAGAGGCCTTAACCCTGCCATAGGTGGTGCTCCCAAATTCCCACATACTACAAAATGGAAGGTGATATATGGGTGTAGCACTACCCTGGAAAGCTTCCCCAGCATATTCAGCTGACTCCCTGTTCAGAGGAGAGAACCAAACCTAACTGCATTGTTTGGTTTCTCCCTTTTTCAGAGAAACCGAGAGGCAAATTCTGTATCTCTCACTTACATAGGCTCATAGGTAGTTACTTGGAATGTGGTGAAGCCCCACACGGAAAGGCACAGCCTGGGGAACGTTATGTATTTCCCCAATCATAGCCCCAAGAAGAAGAGAACCTCAATATTCTGAATGAATCTGCTTAAGAATAAAGGCCTGGATTGCAGCATGAGTTGTGCCTGAGTCTTGCCTATAGGAGTAAATGGATGGATGAATCGTATTGTGTGACATGCCTGTGGCATTTCCCTGAGCCAAGTCAAGCTCATGCTAAGTGTGCGTGAGCAAACTGTTCATTTGCCATGAGTTTGGAATGTGTGCTTCTAGGCATTCCAGGCACACAGGCCTTCTTTCTCAATTCTTGTGGATAAAAGCCTGAGTGCGAGGAAACCTCTTTGCAGCCCTGGTGTGGTGGAATAGCGTGCAGCTCCTTTTCTCTATGACTAAGAAGAACTCCAGTGGAGAAATTTACATTCACAAGGAGAATTGCCTGTTCCACAAATGGAGGCATCAATCATACAATAAGTGCTGTTTCACATTTCCAAATTAGGAGTGAGTGGAAGGGGATATATGGTTGTAGCACTGCTAGGGAAAGCTTTGTCAGCTTATTCGTCTTTCCTCCCTGTTCAGAAGAAAGACACACACCTAAACCAAATCCTTGGTTTCTCCATTTTTGTGTTAAAACTGGGAGGTGAACGTTACATCTATCAGTTGCTTAGGGTTATACTTAGTTCTAATATGGTGAAGCACTCCCACAGAAAGACATAGCCAGGGGCATGTTATGCATTTTCCTCATCATAGTCTGGAGGAGAACAGAACCTCAATGTCCTGAAACTACTTAACAATTGAAGCCTGAATTGCAGCATCAATTGTGTACGATACTTTCCTATAGGACTGAATGAACGAGTGAACCACATTGTGGCATATCATTGTGCAATTTTCCCGAGCAATATCAAGCTCAGGCTAAGTTTTGGTGAGCAAATAACTCATTTTGGAAGAGTATGGGGTATGTGCTTCCAGGCATTACTGGCACACAGGTCTTATTTCTCAGATAATCCTGTGAAAATGTTGAATGCAAACAAATCCTTTTGTAGGCCAGGTGTGTTAGAACAGACTTCAAATCCTTTTTAAATGACAAAAAACTCCAGTGGAGAAGTGTAGATTCACGAGGAGAATGGTGGGTTCCACAAACAGATGCCTGAAGCCTACCATAATTGGTGATCACCTATTCCCTTCTAGGAGTCAATCGAACGGGATATAAGGTTGCAGCATTGCTTAGTGAAGCTTCCCCAGCTTACTCAGGCTTATTCCCTGTCCAGAACAAAGAAGCAAACCTAACAGCATTCTTGAGTTTCTCCATTTTTGAGAGAAACGGAGAGGACCACTTTGGATCTCTCAGTTGCTTACGGCGAAAGGTAGTTAGCTGAAATATGGTGAAGCACCCCCACAGAAAGACATGGCCTGGGGCATGTTAAGTGTTTCCCTGATCATAGCACGAGGCAGAAGAGAGCCTCAATATCCTGAATGAATCTGCCTAAGAATTGAGACCTGGATTGCCACAAGAGTTTTTCCTCTTACTTGCCTGTAGGAATGAATGGATGGATGAACCGTGTTGTGCCACAACTGTGTGGCATTTCAATGAGAAAAGTCAAGCTTAGGCTAAGTGTCTGTGAGCAAACCATTCATTTGGAATGAGTTTGGAGTGTGTGCTTCTGGACACTACAGGCAAAAACTGAGATATATACCTGTAATGCCTAGAAGCACACACCCCAAGCAAATCCCAACAAATGGCTTACTCAGGGAAATTTAGGCTGAGCTTGACTTTGCTCTGGGAACTGCCACATTCACGTGGCAAACCACGATTCATCCATCCATTCATTACTTAAGTATCAGGCACAGCTCATGCTCTAATCCAGGCCTCAATACTTAAGCAGATTCTTTCAGGACACTGAGGTTCTCTGCTCCTCAGGGCTATGATGAGGGAAACACATAACATGGCCCATAGTGTGTCATTCTGTTGGGGGGCTTCACCATAATCCAGTTACCCACCTATGACCTTAAGCAACTGAGAAATACAAAGTGAGACTCTCAGTTGCTCTAAAACAAAACAAAACAAAACAAAACAAAGCAACAAAACCGAGAAACCAAAGAATGTGGTTAGATTTGCTTCTCTGTTCTAAATAGGAAGCAAAGCTGAATAAGCTGGGGAAGCTTCCCCGGGCAGAGCTACGACCATACATCCCCTTCCATTCCTTTCTAGGAGAGAACTGAAATGCACCACTGATAGTAGGCATCAGGCCTCTGATGGAGAACAGAGCATTGTCTTTTTGGACGTAGACTTCTCCCCTGCATTACTTCATAGTCACATACAAAATGAGTTGCAGCCTGCTCCATCACATGCGGGTTGCAAATACGTTTCTTTGCAGTCAGCCATCCAACAGAGAAAACAAAGAAATACGACCTGTGTGCTCGTAATACCTAGACGCACACAGCCCTGACTCATCTCATGTGAATAGTTGGCTCAAGAACACTTAGTCTGAGCTTAACTTTGCTGGGGGAAATTCCACACAGATGTGGCACAAAGCAACTCATCCATCCATTCATTTTGATGCATAACTAGCAGGCACAATTCATGCTACAATGCAGGCCTCAATTATTAAGCAGATTCATCCAGGATCTTGAGGTTGTCTTCTCCTTGGGGCTATTTTCAGGGAAACACAAAACATACCCAAGGCTGGGTTTTTCTTTTAGGGTGCTTCACCATATTGCAACTACCTATGACCTTAAGAAACTTAGAGGAACGAAGTGTGCCTCTCAGTTACTCTCATAAACAGAAAAAACAAAGAATGTGGTTAGGTATGAGTCTCCATTCTGAACAAGGAGCAATGCTGAATAAGCTAGCAAAGCTTCCCTGGCCAGTGCTACAACACTATAGCAGCTTCCATACTCTCCTAGGAGGGAATTGGGAAGAACCACTTATGGTAGGCTTCAGGCCTGTGTTTGGGGAGCAGACTGTTCTCCTTGTGAATGTACACTTCTCCACTGGAGTTCTTCTTAGTCATAGACAAAGGGTGTTGAAGGATGTTCCACCACACCATGGCTGCAAAGAGGTTTCCTCACAATCAGACTTTTAACAACAAAAACTGGGAAATAAGGCATGTGTACCAGTAATGCAAAGAAGCACACATGCCAAAGTCATCTCAAATGAAGTTTCCTTATGGACACACAGCCTGAGCTTGACTTGGTGTGGGCAAATAACACAATGATGAGACACAATGTAATACATCCATTCATTCATTCCTACATGCAAATCTCAGGCACAGCTCATGCTGCAATCCAGGCCTCAATTAAGCAGATTCATTCAGGACATTGAGGTACTGTTCTCACTTTGGCTATGATCTGGGAAACATGTAACCTGTCACAGGCTGTGTCTTTCTATGATGATGCTTCAACATGTTCCAGCAAACTACCTATTAACCTAAGCAACTGAGAGATACAAAGTGTGCCACTCAGTTTCTCTCAGAAGCAGAGAAACCAAAGAATACTGTTAGGTTTGCATTTCTGTCCTGAGGAGTGACCAAAGCTGAATAAGCTGTGGAAGATACCCTGGGCAGTGCTACAACACTATATCCCCTTCAAATTCACAACTAGGAGGGAAATGGGAAGCACCACTAATGCTAGGCTTCAGGCCTCCTTTTGTTGAGCAAACCATTATCCTTATAAATGCATGCTTCTGCACTGGAGTTCTTCTTAGTCATAGACAAATGAAGTTGGAGGCTTTTCCACCACTCTGGGGTTGCAAAGAGGTTTCCTTGCAAACAGCGTTTTCACTGCAAAAAATGAGAAATAAAGCCTGAGTGCCTCTAATGCCTAGAAACACACAAAGCAAACTCAACCCAGATGAGCACTTTGATCACAGACACTTAGAGCTTGACTTGGACTATGGAATGCCACCGGGATGTGGCACAATGTGATTCATCCATCCATTCATTCCTATAGGCAAGTCTTAAAATTCATGCTGCAATCCAGGATTCAATTCTAAAGCAGATTCAAACAGGACCTTGAGATTCTCTTCACACCAGGGCTATGTTGAGGTAAACACATAACCTGACCCAATGCTGGGTCTTTCTGTGGGGATGCTTCACCATGTTCTGTGAGGGGCCATGCCTCACATTGCCGCGGCCTACACGGCCTGTAGGAACCTAAGAAGCCTGCTCCTAAAGTAGCCCCTCCCTTCGAAGGAGGCAAGATGGCGCCGGCTTCCGCAGGCGACCGTGACGCACACATCGCACCATGCTTACCAGCCAAAGAGCAACCGCCACGTAACCGCTTCTGATAGGATAGCATAAG
>RJWM01015355.1:0-23889 GCA_004363535.1 Dasyprocta punctata
GGTTCCGGTAATTTGTATTTGCATTTTCATTCAATTGTAGATATTGTTTAATTTCTTCTTTAACTTCTTCTGTGACCCATTGGTTATTTAGGAGAGTATTATTTAATTTCCATGTGTTTATGCAGTTATTGTAGGTTTTTTTGTCAGTCATTTCCAATTTTACTGCGCTATGGTCAGATAATAAGCATGGAATTATTTCAGTTCCTTTGCATTTACTTAAGCATGTTTTGTGGACCAGTATGTGATCTATTTTAGAGAGTGACCCGTGTGCAGCTGAGAAGAATGTGTATTCTGATGTTGATGGGTGGAATACTCGGTATACATCTACTAGGTCCTTTTGTTCACAAGTTTGATTCAGTTCTGCTGTTTCTTTGCTTATTTTTTGTTTGGTTGATCTGTCTCTCTGTGACAATGGGGTATTAAGGTCCCCTGTTATAACTGTATTATTGTTTATTTGGTTTTTCATGTCTACTAAGAATTGCCTTACATAGTTGGGTGCTCCCATATTCGGTGTATATATATTTATAATTATAATCTCTTCCTCTTGAAGTTTTCCCCTCACAAGTATGTAGTGACCTTCTTTATCTCTTTTGATCATTCTCGGTTTGAAGTTTGCATTGTCTGCAAACAAAATAGCTACCCCTGCTTTTTTATGAGTTCCCGTTGCATGGAGTATTGTTTTCCAGCCTTTGATTTTTAATCTGTGAATTTCCTTTTGAGTGAAATGTGTTTCTTGTACACAGCATATTGTTGGGTTTTGTTTCTTAACCCACTCTGCTAGTCTGTTTCTTTTTATTGGTGAGTTGAGACCATTTACATTGATTGATGTAACTGATACGTACTGGCTCATCCCTGTCATGATATCTTTTTGTTGTTGGTTTTCTACATTTTCTGTTCAATTACTTGCCCTGCTTAGTGGTTTTCTTTTGTTGTTGTTCTTAAGATTGTGGCTATCTTTGTCTCTTTCTAGAGTGTCTTTCAGTACTCTCTGTAGTGTTGGTTTGGTGGCCATAAAATCCTTCAGTTGTTCTTTGTCATGAAAGTATCTTATTTCTCCATCAATTTTTAAGGATAGTTTTGCAGGGTACATCAATCTGGGTTGAAAGTTATTTTCTTTCAGGATTTGAAATACTTCACTCCAAGCTCTTCTTGACTTAAAGGTTTGTGTTGAAAAGTCTGCCGTGATTCTGATAGGCGTTCCTTCATAAGTGATCTGTTTCTTTTCTCTGACAGCTTTTAGTATTTTGTTCTTGTGCTGTATATCTGATACCCTTATTACTATATGTCTGCGTGAGGTTTTATTTTGGTTGTGGTTAATTGGGGTTCTGTATGCCTCAGTTACCTGTATTTCAGATTCTCTTCCCATGTTTGGAAAGTTTTCTGCTATTATTTCTGTGAATAGTCTTCTCCGGTCATTAGTATTGACCCCTGCTTTTTCATTTATGCCTGTTAATCTTATGTTATGTCTCTTGGCATCGTCTTGCAGCTTATTGTTGTTTCTTGGTTCCTTACTATTTTTAAGAGATCTTTTCTTTCGTGGCCTTGATCTTCCATGTGTCTTCAAAATCTGAGATTCTATCTTCAGCTTCATTTAAGCGGTTTTTCAAACTTTCCATGGAGTTTCTCATTTCCTGCATTTCCCTTTGCATCTGTTTCATGCATTCGGTTTGTGTCTTACATTGTTCATTCAAAGTTTCAATCATTTTCTTAAGTTCTTCTATTTTTTTATCTTGCTCTTCTTTAGATACACACATTTCTTTAATAATGATTTGCATTTCATTTTTTAGCTGAGAGAATATTTCTGACTTGAATTTCTCTATAGCTTCATCAAGCTGTTTCTTTACTGCATTTTCTTTCATTTCAGAAAGTCCGTTTGTGTGACTCCCACTGTCTTCCATTTCAGTGTCTCTTGGGTTTGTTCTTTGTGGGCTGGGGGACTGAGACTGCCTCTTGGTCTTTCGTTTTGTCATTTTCTTCTGGAACCTATGTGACTCTGTGTCCTGCGAGGCTGACCGGGCGTTCCCCTGAGAGTTGTTGAGTCTTGGGTGGCGCTGAGTCGCGGGACCCAGTAGAGCTGGATCCTGTGCACAGCCAGTGAGGGCCGCCTCCTGGGGCATGTGGGTGGTGCCTCCGCCTTAACTGGGTGGGGGCCAAGGCCTCCCAGTCCCAGGGAGCTAGGCAGAGTGTACCCCAGAGTATGATGCCACCTGGACCCTGAGTCTAGCTGCAAGGAGTTCAGAGCAACAACTGTGCCAGGGCAAGCCTGGGCAAGTCCCAGGCCTACAGTGCCGGGGCCTTCATCCTGGCTGGGCAGGGGCCCACGAGCTCTACGATGTGGCGTGCACAAGCCGCTCCACTGAAGTATGGAGCTCACGTGCGCTCTGCACTCTGGTCGGGGGGAACCCAAGCTCTCCAAGGCCCTGCAGTTATGTTGGTCAGTCCCTGATGAGCAGCTCTGGGGTCCTGGGCTGAGCTGGGCTGGGCTGCTTACCTCTGTGTCCTGTGAGGCTGGCCGTGCGTTCCCCTGAGGCTCACGTTGAGTCTTGGGTCACGCTGAGTCGCGGGACCCAGTAGAGCCAGATCCTGTGCACAGCCAGTGAGTGCGGCCTCCTGGGGCATGCGGGTGGAGCCTCCGCCTTAACTGGGTGGGGGCCAAGGCCTCCCGGTCCCAGGGAGCTAGGCAGAGTGTACCCCGGAGTATGATGCCACCCGGACCCTGAGTCTAGCTGCAAGGAGTCTATAACTGTTTTTAATTTCAAGGCTTCCCAAATAATCCAGTTGTGGGCCTGAGGTTGAAACCACATACTGTAGTTATAACTGCTGGTAGGCTAGAAGTTAACCTGCAAAAACTCAGAGTCCTAACTAGTTCATTCACTTAGTACTATACGTTATATAACAGTGCAGGACCAGGAATGTAACTCAGCAGCACAACACCTGCCTGGCAAGTACAAGATCCTGAGTTCAATTCCTGGTACCAAAAAAAGAAAATAGAGGCCCCCGCGGGCACATCAGCCGCCACTGGGACTCTCCCATGGGTAGCCAGTACAAGCCGGGAGAAGCAGTCAGCCATGCCTTAGAAAAGCCACAAGTGTCTGGAGAAGCCAGCCCCAACACCCCACCATCTCCTGGTGAACCTGGGATAGGAGAGACCCAGGTGCCTGACCCATACTCCTACACTGTGGATAGGTGCTAATGTGGAAAGCGCCTGGGACCCCAAAACTCCCTTGTCTAGAGGAACCCAAGAAAATGACAAATGAGCAAAAGGCAATCTCTGGCCTCCAGTTCACACAGAACTAGTCTGGGAGATACAGATATGGAATAAAATGGAAGTTGCACACCAGAAGTCCCTGAAAGGATTATAAGTGAAGTAAACAACTTCATGAGGCTGTAAAAGTAATCATGTCAGAAATAATGTCTTAGGCAAAAGAAGAAATCACAAACATAATGAAAGAATTGCTGAGAAAATCTAAAGAAGACAGATAAAAAAGCGGGGCATAAGACATTGATGGAAACTTTGAATGAACAGTATAGGAAGGAATTACAGTGCATGAAACAGATTCCAAGAGATATCGAGGAAACTAAAAACTCCATCAAAAATTGGCAAAACTGTTTGAAAGAGACTGAAGATAGGCTTTCAGACCTTGAAGACAGGATTATAGCTAGTGATTGTGAAAGAAAAGATCTCTTAAAAATAACAAGGAGCCAGGAAATAGCAATTCAGTGACTACAAAATGATGCAACGAAAGATAATTTAAGAGTGATAGGTGTCAGTGAAAAAGTGGGGGCCAATACAAATGACTTAAAAATGCTGTTTACAGAAGGAATAGCAGAAAACTTCTCAAACATGAGAAAAGGACCTGGCATACAGATATACAAAGCATATAGAACTCCAGCTAGCCATAGCTAAAATCTACACCCAGACATATAATAATCAAGATCCCAGAAATGCAGCATAAGAACAGAATATTAAAGGCTGTTAGAGAAAAGAAACAGATCAGCTATAATGGAAAGCCTGTTGGAATCACAGCACACTTGACACAAACCCTCAAGTCAGGAAGAGCTTGGAGTGAAGTATTTCAAGTCCTGAAAGAAGACAATTTCCAACTCAGATTGATGTACCCTGCAAAACTGTCTTTCAAAATTAGTGGAGAAACAAGATACTTCCATGACAAAAAACAGTTGAAGGAATTCATGACCACCAAACCAACCCTATGAAGAATACCGAAGGACATTCTAGAGAGACATAAAAATGACCATGGTCCCAGAAACAGCAGCAGAGTGGGATCACCAGTCAAGGCAGACAGTTGAATGGAGGGGAGAATTAGGGAGCCAACAGCAGGAAAAAAGCTTGGCAGAGACAAACCAATGCATATTGACCATAGCCAATAATGTAGATGACCAATAAAAAGAAACACAATCCCCTGGCAGGCGCAAGGCTATGAGTTCAATCCCCGGTGCTACAAAAAAAAAAAAAAAAAAAAAAAAAAAAAAAAAAAAAAAAAAAAAAAAAAAAAAAAGAAAGAAACACAGGCGGAGTGGATCAAGAAACAAGATCCATCAATATACAGTATACAAGAAACAGATTAACTTGAATGGAAATTCATAGATTGAAAGTCAAAGGAGACAAAACAGTGGCAAGAAACCAGCAAAAAGCAGGGGTAGCTTGCCCATCAACTGCAGAATGGATAAGAAAGATATAGCATTTTTATACAGTGGGAAGCTACTCAGCTATAAAGAAGGATAATCATGAGGCTCTTATAGGCAAATGGATGCAACTTGTGATCACGCTCTTGGGTGAAATGGTTTAGACTCACATAGGTGAACATTGTGTTGTCTCCCTAGTATAAAAAATTAAAGAAGTGAGTGAGATCCAAAATGTACAATAGACTGAACTGCATAGTGAGACCGTGTCTCAAAAAATAGGGCAGCGAGTTTGGCTCAGTGGCTTAAACACCTGCCTTGCGGGCATGGGGTTGTGAGTTCGATCCCCCGTACCACACACACAAAAAATGTACAATAGGTATTGTGAAAGTGAAAGGGGAGGAAACATCTAAAAAGGGAAGGTGGTAGCCATTGTTAATTCCCTTATTTTGTTTTAAAGTCCTGTATCATTTTCATTGTATTGTTTTGGTTGGTTTTATTCTGTTTTGTTTGGTTTGATTATCTGATGGTATGGGCAGCTGTTTCAAAGATAAGATATATTACAACTGCCATTGTTGATTTCCTATTATTTTGTTTTGAAGTCCTGTATCACTTTCACTATTTTGTTTTGATTGGTTTTATTCTGCTCTGTTTTATTTCATTCTTATTATGTCTGATGGTATGGGCAGCTATTTTGAAGTTAACATTATGGCATTATGGCAAAAAAATGGTTGATAATTTATCAAGTACTGAAACCCTTTGAAATACCCTGGGTTCTCCCATGCTTAATTCCCTATTTGATGGTTTATAACCAAAAAATAATCCTTGGTATAGTTTTCTGTTGATGAATCTGCTCCATATCATCGGACTGAAAACACTGAAAGACAGGTGAGGTGTCCTCCATCACTAGTCCAGAGAAATGTTCACTCACTAGGGCATTGGAAAGTCAGTTGTGTGTATTATTGTGTGCATCTGTAAGAGGACCTGAACGCTGGACCTACAGATGCCCAGTAGGTAACTAAAAGCAGGATGAAATTTGGTGTCTCTGCCTTGATTTTTGTATTTGTTTCCCTTTTTTTAATTTATTTATTTATTTTTTTTTTGCGGCACTGGGTATTAAACTCACAACCTTGCACCTGCCAGGGCAGGCGCTTAAGCCGCTGAGCCAAACTCCCCAGCCCTGGTTTTTTGAGGCAGGGTCACACTATGTAGCTCAGGCTGGCATTGCGCTCACGTTGTATTGTTTCCCTTATTACCTTCAAACTTTGGATCAGACCTTGTTCATTTCTGCACATAGACCTGTTAGTCACTTAAGAGGTTTCTGTAATACCAGGTTTATTTGCTGTAAATTTACCTAGTTTGTCTCATTCCCTTTCAAGACCAAGGACACCAAGATATGAGTAATTATACTAATTTTCAAGATTTTTAGGGTCATCTTATTGATAGACTTTACAGCATCCAGTTTCAGGCTCCTAGAGTGATGCCTAGAAATCTCTAGTCATCATTGTAAACCTGCAGTCACCTTGGATTCCAAGAAAAGCCAACCAACCCATGATGAAGTACCCCAGTTTCCCAGCAAACAAGAGCGAATATCCCATGACAGGAACTGAGATTGCTTCCTTAAGGAGTAGCCCTCATCTCACGATGGGAACTGAATTGCCCCATCAAGTAATGGTGACTCTCCCAGAACCTTACCAGAACTAGTTCTGAGATAACCAGTCAACCAAACCACAACTTGACCAGGATTAGCGGGGCTGCCCCTCAGGTATGCAAACTCCCAGTCCTTGTCTGTGCTCCCCTTTAATATAAAACGCAAAAACTTCTATTGACCCCTCAAATCCAGATTTTGTACCTCTTTTGTCTGTCCTTCCAGAATGTCCATGGTAATTAAAGTTCCTTTCTTACTCTTCACTAATTCTCATCTTCTTTTTTGGTGTTGTGATCAGGCCTGATCTTTTGGAACTCCCAGAGCTGTAACTTTAGCCCTAAAACTCCAGTGATACATCCTGAATGCTATCAGCTGAAGTTTGCTATAATCCAGTGCCTCAGGTGGTAGTTTCGACAGGTTCAGTGTCAGCAGTGGGTTTGGCTGAATGGTTTGGGTCATGAAAAGTCCAAGATTGTACATTAAGGGGCCAGGGATTTAGCGCAGCAGCGTAAGCACCTGCCTGGCAAGCGTGAGGCCAGGAGTTCAATTCCCGGTACCAAGAAAAAAAAAGATTGTACATAAATAAATTTCTGCCAAGATCCATAGTGATAAATAGACCAGACATCCAATATGGTAATATTGGACAGGACACATAATTATCCATGAAAAGGATGGGTCATCTTCACCCTGTGAAATTCTAAAATGGGTATATTTTTGCATGGACAGTTGAAATAGCACCCTGGAACTAGGGGAATGGCGTTTATCATATTTGAGGTCCCATTTCAATCCTCAGCAGAAACAACAAAAACTGACCCTAGATTTATGTCCAGTTAGGACTATGAGGTTAAGATAGAATACTATATTTTGTTGGGTTTAAGGTCATATGTTGCCACGTGAGACAATTAACTGACTTCCCTTTAGTCTCGTGTCTTTTATTGTATCTTCAATATGGATTAATATTCTGAAACAGCATAAGATTGACAAGGGATTATTCTTAGCTAGTGTAAACAAGCTGCTTTGGCTACAGTAGACTATTCTGATTATAGGATGATACAAGGCATTGTTATATTACCTGAAGATTACAAGAATGCAAACAAAATCCTGAATAACTCCTGTATTTTCTATTTACAATAGCACCTTTTGTTGGCCAATGTATGCAGTGTATTGTTGGGTCTTGCTTCCTGATCCATTGTGCCAATCTGTTTCTTTTGATTGGTGAATTGAGACCATTAACATTGATGGTTATAACTGATATGTATTAACTTATCCTTATCATGTTATTTTCCTGTTGTTGCCTCCTTCCACTTTATCCCCCTGCCTCTAATTGTTTGCCTCCCCTGGTGGGTTCCTTCTGTGGGGTTCATGGAGCTATAGTCTTTATTGTCTCTTTCTAGAATGTCTTTCAGAACACTTCGGAGTGCTGGTTTGGTGGTCATAAATTTCCTCAGATGTTGTTTGTCATGGAAGTATCTTATTTCTCCATCAATTTTGAAAGACAGTTTGTGGGGTACATTATTCTGAGTTGAATGTTGTTTTCCTTTAGAACTGAAGTACTTCACTCCAAGCTCTCCTTGACTTGAGGGTTTGTGCTGAGAAATCAGCTGTAATTCTGATGGGCTTTCCTTTATAGTGGATTTGTTTCTTTTCTCTAATAGCTTTTAGGATTCTAGTCTTGTGTTGAATTTCTGGAATCTTGACTATGATATGCCTAACTGTAGATTTTTTTGATCATTGCTAATGGAATTCTATATGCCTTGTTTATCTGTATGTCAAATTCTTTTTCCTTTACCAGGAAAGTTTTCTGTCATAATGTCTGTGAGGATGTTTTTAACGTCATTTGTAGTATCTCCTGCTTGTTCATTGACTCCAAATAATCTTAAGTTATTCTTCTTTGTCTCATCTAGCAGCTGCTGGATTGATTTCTCATGGTCCCTTGCTATTTCTGAGAAGTCTTTCTTTTCCTGGTCACTAACTGCAAGCCTATCTTCAGTATCTGAGATCCTGTCCTTACATTGGCCTAATCTGCTTTGAATACTTTCAGTGGAGTTTTTATTTATTCTCATGGATATCTGCTTGAATCTGCTTTATGGATTCCATTTCTTTCCTGTGGTGACCCTCCATAATTTTCTTAAGTTCATCTGTTTTTTTTGTCTGTCTACTCTAATGTTGCTAAGCATAGTATGTATTTTGGTAATCTGAGTTATCTGAGAGATTATTTCTGATTTCATTTTTTCCAGAGCCTCATTCAGTTGATTTGTTGTTTCCACTTCAGAGAGACTTGGTGGGGGACTTTTGGATTGTCCTACCTCATTGCTCCCTGCAGTTGCTTTTCATGAACTAGATGTTTGGGGTTGCATTTTGCTTAAGTGTCTTCTTTTTTTTTTTTTTTTTTTTTTTTTTTTTTTTTTTTTTTTTTTTTTTTTTTTTTTTTTTTTTTTTTTTTTTTTTTTTTTTTTTTTTTTTTTTTTGTGGCACTGGGGATTGAACTCACAACCTTGCTCCTGTCAGGCAGGCATTTAAGCCACTGAGCCAAATTCCCAGCCCTAGTTCTTTGAGGCAGGATCGCACTATGTAGTTCAGGCAGGCCTTGCACTCACATTGTAGCCCAGGTTGGCCTTGAACTCACAACGCTCCTTCTACCTCAGCCTCCCGAGTGCTGGATTAAATGCATGCACCACCACACCTGGCTAGTGTCTTCTCATATATTTTCTTTTTTTAGTTTAATTCCTGGGGTGATGCTTATAAATTGCCTATGGAGAGTTGCTTTATTCGTACTATTTAGCACCCTTAGGTTATGATTACTTCTCGGAGGTGTCTTACAGGTGTAGCTAGTTTTTGGGTTTTGAGTCTGTTGAAAGATCTTACCTCTTCAGTTTGTTAGAGATGAGAAGTTATTGTTTGTTTGGCCTAGTCCCTGGTTCTTTGGCACTGTACCACCATATTTCATAGTCTGTAATGTGTCAATTTTGCCCTCAAGGGTTACAGTTTAAAATGGATTAAGGAAAAAATAGAGAAGTGCAGTAGAGAAAGAGATTAGGAGATTGGAGAACAAAGGGGGATCACGCCAACTTGGGGAAACTGGTGCAGAAGACTGAAGGAAAAGAGAGATGGAAGAGATAAAAGGAAGAACATAACAGAACCACACCCACAAAGGGGTTAGGAACTGTTTTGACACTCATATAAATACAATGAAGGAGAAACAAAAGAAAAAGAAATAGTCCACTTCCAGGATTCTGTCTGATTTCACTAGTAGATAACCTGTGGAGACAGAGTCCCAAATTGTGCCGATCTATCCCAGCAAGCAAGCAGTTGCTTTATGGTGGAGTAGTGGCCTGCCCTGAAAGCGGACTCATTAGACTTGCTGCAGTCCAAGCAATTTACACAGATCTACACCCAGCTGGGAGCTGCTAGACGCAGCCAGCAGCATTTCTGGGTTCTGAGCACAACTGGCCCACCTCCAAAATGGCTCCTGGCTAACCACTCTCTCCCTGTGGGAGGACTGAGTCCTCTGTAGTCACTGCCAGTCGGCGCAGTCCCTCACATCTGCTGCTCCCCTGCACTGCTGCATCTCTCTGCAGAGGCCTATGGGGTCACCAGCTGTCACCATCACTGAACGCAGGTTCAAACAGCTCCTCGTGGAGCAAGTCCCATATTGGGGCAAAAGCGCCACTAGCTACCACCTTCTTTCTTGAAGTTTTCCTTTTCACTCTCTCTGTGGGCTTTGATTCACACTTCAGATTCTTCCTGGGTCCAGGGGAGCCACTTCCTTCTTGTCTTCCTTACGATGCTATATTCTAGCATCTGGACAGTGACTCTCAGAGAAGCTGTTTTCTCTGCTGCTTACCGCTCCACCATCTTCCTGGATGTCTCTTGTTTGCCAATATAAATTCAAGGTAGATTGAATTGTTAAAAGATAAAGTGAAATATAGTGCTTCCCCTTTATAACACTGATACGCACATGCATCTGAAGTAGGATGCACAGGGGAAAGCACCAAATAATTGCTGGGTTGACTGCTATGATGAGAAGGTAGGCATGGGGGCTGAAAGTAGACACTGTGCCCTGGATCTAGCTATTTTGGGGGCCTTGGATATACAATTCATGATAACACAAAATTCTTAGTTTTTTTTTCCCTGTGGAATAGGAAATTCACATCATTTTGGATTGTCCAGTAAGAAGAGATTATTATTATAGGAGGTGTTAACTGAGATTTTACTCCAAAAGTTATGTTTTTCTTCATAGTTGTGAACAAGTACCTGATTTTACTTTAATCCAGAGGCTAGGTAATCTAGAAATAAAACAGATATTGGTTAGATGTGAGATGAGAATTCTGGATTGTATCATTGTCAAAAGTATGACTGATGTCAGCCTTTTGATAGGACTTGTACTGGAAATATGTAAGATATGGTAGAACAAGGAGCACCTAAGTGAAAGTAAAAACTCATAAATAAACTGATGGCAAGAGAAGTGTACAAGCTAGTTTCCCACATCAGTTAGAAAAATCAAGACACAGTTGCCATCAATATTTTTGTCCAGGAAATTCTACTTCTCTCCCTGCCCCTGGGAATCATGTACCTACCTCACTTCCCATGCAAAGAAGACATTCATTTCTATTATAGTTTGTGCTTGGATGTTCCCTTGAAGTCTCTTGTGGTCATGGGGGTGACAGGCTTTTCAAAAGTGGCTGAATGTAGAGTTTGTGATTGATTCATGGTCCAGTGCTGGGATTCAGAATGTGAGTGGTACACCCGCCCTAGGGTGAGTATCCTGAATAAAGTATAAGAGGCTTGCTCTCCCCTCCTCTCTTGTTGCTTTTTCTGTCTTCTGCTGCCATGAACTGTTGACCCTCTGCCATGGAGCCACCCTGCCTTGGAACCAGCCAGTTAGGAACTGAAACCTCTACCAACTGTGAGCTAAATAAACCTTTTTCTCTTTGACTTTGGGTGTCAGGTATTTTGTCTCAGCAATGAGAAGAGTAACTTAAGACAGTTTCTCCCAAATCCATCAGAATCGACTGGTTTGCATCGCTTTGAGAGGACTTTCTAGGTTAGGATGTATGATACTAGACACCACTAATAATGTGAAATAATATTTTACATATTCATTTCAGTATGGAAGACGAAGATGGTGACAGTTGCCACAGGCAATTGCATTTAAGAACTTTGCTGTTTTTATTGAATACAGTGTTGCTCATAGTATTAAGTTAGCCATTTGATGATAACATACTAGGTCTAACCATCTCAGTGTGAGTAAGGTTGTTATGGTTTGTGTCTAATGTCCTTCCAAAGCCTTATGTAGTGATAGAGGGTGGGGTTTTTTGGAGGTAGATGAATCTAGAGTCTGTGACTGATTCAAGGTTCAATGCCAGGATTAAGAGTGCTTGGATTAGGGCGGGTGATTGCTGGATCAGTACACTGATTGGATTGGAACCACCCTAATTCCAGCAATCTGGATAAGATAAAAGGGACAGAAAGAAATTTGTTTCCTCTCTCTCTCTCTCTCTCTCTCTCTCTCTTTCTCACTGATTTTGCTGTTTTCTGCTGCCATAACTGGTTCCCTCTCTGCTATGTGCCCCCTGCTGTGGAGCCTGCTGATTATGGACTGAAGCATCTACAAACTGTGAGCTAAATAAACCTTTCCTCCCTTAACTTGTGGGTGTTGAGTATTTTGTCTCAGCAAGGAAAATGGTAACTAAGGCAAAGGTCATAGCAGTAAGATTCATCAAGGAGGAGCAGAATATAATTTCTAATGAGGAGTGGAAACTGGAAGGCTATTCTAAGTCTGCAATGTAAGACTTGTTTGTAAACTAAATGTCATTACTTGGTTACAGTATGACTTTTCCTATGTATTAGTTAACCTGTGGACGGTGTACTTAATGCCTAAAACACTGTTATATAGGGATAGAAATCTTATGTGGGACTTGGATGCTACATTCACATAACATGCATTTACAAAAAGCAGTCCTTACAGCCATATATAGAGACTGTGGCAGGTTGAAGTAGCCTAGTAAGAGGCTTGCTAGGTTCCCTCTGAGAATTATTATTTTATACTATTAATACGTATTTATTTATAGAAAATTCAGAGGCATAAAATAGAAAGTATTTGCCTACAATCTTGCAATGTAGAGATATGTTATTCCCTTTTATGCTTTTTTGATATATGTACTGTTAAGTCATTAAAGCCACACTATGTATAAAATTGGGATTCTGTTTGTTTTTAATTTCACCTTATAGTGGAAGCTTTTCTTGCTGCTGTGAAAAATCCTCATATATGTTTTTAATCACTACATGAAAGTCCAACTTGTGAGTGTACTGTAATTATGGAATCGTCCCTTAAATGTTGGACAGCTTGGTGATTTTCAAAGTTTTGCTGTTATAAAGATGATACAGTGAAAACAATTGTACCTAAGGATTTTTCTGCATTAAAGATTAAATTTTTTCTTTCATCATTAACAGCTTTTTTGGAAGTTCACTTAAATATTGAGTACTTACTGTGTACGAGTCATTTTTGTAGCTACTTAGAATTTAATATGAATAAAAAGAGTAAAGTCTGTCCTTTTGGAGTATACCTTCTAGTGGGAGAGAGTAAATCAGTATCAATGGTAATTTATTTATTTTTATTTTTATTTTTTATTTAAGAGAAAATGGACACAGAAAAGAAAAACAAAAAGCAAAAGAGACAAACAACAACAAATCCAATACAATAACATAGGCTTACAAAGTGAGATGACTGGAATTTGACAGTGGTTGTAATATTGCATATCATTACCTTCAAAGGAGTTGTTTAGGTTAACAGATAAAGACATGTAAAATTGATCTAATCATATGAGTAATAACTGTTCTTTTTCAATAACAATGCATTTAGTAGTATAGTCATTTTAACTATCTTATGTATACCTGTATGCAACTTTATGTCTTTTTCCTTTTCCCTTCCTTTTCTCCTTTCCCCTTATATACCTCTTGTTGTCTTCAAAATAACTGCCCATACTATCAGGCACAATACAATCAAACAAAATAGTACAGGATAAAACCAATGAAAAACAAATAATGGAAGCAATACATAGTAAAACAACACTGATTACTATAATGCCTCATGTTATCTTCTAAGCAGTTGCTTATATCATCAGTCATAATACAATCAAACAAACCGAAATAGGATAAAATCACTCAAAACAAAACAATGAAAGCAATATAGGGTTTCAAAACAAGGTGATCAGATATCAATAATAGCTAGCATAATGTGTTTTGTTATCTTTGAAATAGCTGTCTATGCCATCAAATATAATAAAATTAGGCAAAATGAAGTAGAATAAGACCAAACTAAACAGCTCAATGAAAACAATACAGGACTCAAATCCCGATGATAGATTAACATTGGCCACTGCCTTCCCCTTTTAGACACTTCCTCCCCTTTCATTTTTATAATATGTATTGTGTATTTTGAATCCTACTAACTCATTTAGTTTTTTTTTTTTGTAGTAGGGAGATAACATGATGCTCACCCATGTGGCTCTGGGCCATTTCATCCATGAACATGATCTTAAGTTGTATCCATTTACCTACCAGAGGCTTGAGGTTATTTGTCTTTATAGCTGAGTAGCTTTCCATTGGATAAAAATGCCATATCTTTCTTGTCCACTATGTAGCTAATGGGCAAGCTACCCCCACTGCTTTCTGGTTCCCTGTCATACACAGCATTGTTCTCTCCCCTTTGACTTTCAGTCTATGAACCCCCTTTCAAGTTTACTGTGTTTCTTGCATAAAGCATATTGGTGGATCCTGTCTCCTGATCCACTCTGCCTGTGTTTCTTTCCATTGGTGGATTGAGGCCATCTGCGTTAGTGGTTAAGGCCAACACACACCTCCTCGTGTCCGCCACACCACTTTCCTGCAGTTGGCTGTCCACTTTTCCTCCCTACTCAATTGTCTACCCCACTCAGTAATATCCCTCTGCCACTATTTCTGGAGCTGTGGTCTTTTTTATCTCTCTTTAAAATGTCCTTCAGTATTCTTTGTAGGGTTGGCTTGGTGGTCATAAATTCCTTCAGCTGTTCTTTGTCGTGGAAGTATCTTGTTTCTCCGTTAATTTTGAAAGATAGTTTTGCAGGGTACATCAATCTGGGTTGGAAGTTGTTTTCTTTCAGGGCTTGAAATACTTCACTCCTAGCTCTTCTTGACCTGATGGTTTGTGTTGAGAAGTCTGTTGTGATTCTGATGGGTTTTCCTTTGTAGGTGATCTGTTTCTTTTCTCTAACAGCTTTTAATATTCTGTTCTTGTGTTGAATTTCTGGAATCTTGATTATTATATATCTGGGTGTAGATTTATTTTGGTTATGGTTAGCCGGAGTTCTATATGCTTCACTTACCTGAAAGTCACTTCCTTTTCCCATGCTTGGAAAGTTTTCTAAAATTATTTCAGTAAATAGACTTTTAATTTCATTTGTACTGACCCCTGCTTTTTCACTCACACCTTTTATTCTTAAGTTATGTTTCTTTGGGTTGTCTTGCAGCTGTTGTATTGTTACTTCCAGGTTCCTTGTTATTTTTAAGAGATCTTTCCTTTCACAATCACAAACTTCAAACCTGTCTTCAAGGTTTGAAAGTCTATCTTTAGTTTCTTTCAAGTGGTTTTGCCAACTTTCATTGGAGTTTTTAATTTCCTGGTTATCTCTTTGAATCTGTTTCATGTATTCTAAATCTTTTCTGTATTGTTCATTCAAGGTTTCCCTCATTTTCCTATGCTCCATTTTTTCATCTATGTCTCCTTTAGAGATGCCTAGCAGTTCTTTCATTATGTTTTTCATTTCTTCTTTTAGTTGAGTTAGTATTTCTGTTCTAATTTCTTTTATAGCCTCTTGAAGTTGTTTATTTACTTCAGTTGCCATCACCTGAGAAACTTCAGTTGTGGAACTCTCGATCTCTTCTGCATTTGCATCTCCCGGACTTGCTCTGCTGGAGCAAGAGACTGCCTTTTGCTTCTTTGTCTTGACATATTCCTGGGTTCTTCTGGGCAATTGGGTACTGGGGACCCAGGCACTCCTTGCATTGGCTGCAGTTTCTCTGAAGTGAGACTGGTTCTTCTAGCCAATGCTGATTATGGATATCTGATGGTTGCCCCTGAGGGCGCTGTTACAGTGCTATCTGCTGCCTTTCCCCAGCCCGCCTTGGCTCCCTGAAGGCTGGTGGGGTGCGCGCAGGGGCTGGCCACCACCTGTGAACCTGGGTCGATCACCCGTGGACTCCCCACCACCACCTCTGTAGCACACACAGAGCCGCTGTCTCCAGATCAAGCCGGTCACCTGTAGGGACCCTCTGAGGCGGCCACCAGTATGCACGGGGCGGGGGGGCAAGGCTCAGCCTGAGCAACCTCCAGGGGTCTGCGCCCAGCTAGGAGTCCCCAGCCCAACTTCAAGATGTCTCCCCGCCGATCTCCCCCTCATGCAGAAGGTTGAGGACCTCCGCACTCACAGTTCTCCGGGTCTGCTCCCCGTGTCCACTGCCACTCTCCTGCAATGCTGCCTCTCTCGGCAGAGGCCTCCAGGGTCGCTGCCACCACCACAGTACCTTGATCGTGTGTCCCCAGGTTCCACACAGTGGGTCTGGCTCCTACCACCTTCTTTGTTTTAAGTGTTTATTTTTGCTCTTTCTGTGGGTTTTAATTCTTGCTTTAGATTCTTCCTGGGTCCAGAGGACCCACTTCCTTCCTTCTTGTCTTCCCCATGTTGCTATATTCCGGCATCTGGATGGTATCTCTCAGGGGGGCTGTTTACTCTGTTGCTTACAGTTCTGCTATCTTGTTCTCAGCTCTATCAATGGTAATTTTAGGTAGTTGATACCTACAATCATAAACAAATAAGGATAGATAGTAGATCAGTTGTTCCAGAATGACTAGAGAGAGTTAGGGACTGCTTCTTTGAGCAAGTTACATTTAACCTAATGAATGAATGAGTTGAAGATTTGGGAGATCATTCTGGATAAAACAGCATAATGAGCTCAGCCTTTTAAAAAAGTTAGTGCATATTAGTGATATAGAATCATGGGTTTTGTTTGGTGTATTGATACATGCACATAACACACTTTGATTATTTTCAGCCTCTTATGCTGCCCTCCTTTCTTTTTTTATTTATTTTTATTTATTTTTCTTTGTGGCACCAGGGATCGAACTCACAACCTCGTGCCTGCCAGACAGACGCTTAACTCACTGAGCCAAACTCCTGGCCTTAAGTTTTTTTGAGGCTGGGTCAAACTACGTAGCTCAGGCTGGCCTTGCGTTCACGTTGTTGCCCAAGCCGAACTCACAGCGCTCCTCCTACCTCAGCCTCCCAAGTGCTGGGATTAAAGGCGTGCACCACCACACCTGGCTCCGCCCTCCTTTCCTTCTTTTCTCCATTTCCCTTCCTTGTCTCTAACAGTCTGTCTTTTCTATTTTCCTGTCATCTCTCCTTTTTAAAGGATTCTTCATGTAAGAGAAAAACGCATGATACTTAATGTTCTGAGTCTGGTTAATTTTAATATGAGGGTCTCAAACTCCATCCATTTTCCTGCAATTGGCATGATTTCATTCTTTGTGGTTGTTTAATACTTCATTTTGTATAAATGCACAACATTTTCATTATCCATTCATCTATTGACAGGCATATAGACTGTTTTCATAGCTAAGCTATTGTGAATTGTGCTGCAGTAAGCTGGCTATGCAGGTATCTATCACTATAGTGTTCTATCTTTAATTCTTTCAGGAATTTATTGAGGATTGGTATAGCTGGATCAAATGGTAGCTCTATTTTAGGTTGTTGTTGTTTTTTTTTGAACCTCCATACTGATTTCTAGTGTTTGTACTGGTTTATATTCCCATCAAAAGTATAAAAGGATTCAGTTTTTCTCTCCATCATTCATTGCTTTTTCTATTCTTGATGAGAACCATTCTGGCTAGGAATCTTAATGTAGCTTTTACTTGTATTTTCCTGATGTCTAAAGATTTCTTACATTTCTTCCAATACTTTTAGACATTCATATTTCTTTGGAGAAGCATTTAACCATTCCTTTGCCTGTTTATTCATTGGGAGGTGTTTTTTTTTTCAATTTGTTAACTTTTTAGTTCTTTATTATACTAGTGTTAATCTTCTATTGGAAGAGTAGCTGGTAAAGATTTTTTGTATTCTACAGGTTTTCTCTTCATGCTGTTGTTGCCTTTGCTGTGCGGAGCTTTGTAATTTGATTTAGTTGCATTTGTTGATTCTTGCTATTGAAGTCCTATTCAGAAAGTCCAACTGTTTCTGTGACTTCAAGTGTTTTTCCTGTGTTTTCTTCTAGCAGTGTCAAAGTTTCTGTCTTACAGCTAGATCTGTGATCCCTTTTAAGTTGATTTTAGTGCAGGGTGAAAACTGATCTAGTCTTAATCTTCTGCATATGGATATTTAGTTTTTCCAGCACCATTCTTTTGTGTAACATATTGTTGGCCCCTTTGTCAAGAATTAGATGGCTGTGGTTTGGGTGTGTTATTTCTGTGTCCTCTATTCTGTTCCATTGATCTGCATGTCTGTTTTCATGCAGTAACATAGTGTCTTTGTTACTATAGCTTTGTAGCATGTTTTGAAATGAGATATTGTATTGCCTGCAGCATTGTTTTTTGGGGTTTTCGGTTTTTATTTTTTGTTTGTTTTGTTTTGTTTTTTGATCAAGATTATTTTGGCTAGCCTGAATCTTTTGTGTTTTCATATGAATTTTAGGATTGTTTCTTCCAGTTCTGTGACAGATTTCTTTGGTATTTTTATGAGAGTGACGTTTAGTAAGTTGAGGAAGAGCAAATTGAGAGGGTGAGGAGGAAATCAAATTTCCTTTGAACCTAGTAAATTTGAGGTGGTCATAATATATCCTTAGCTCTGGGTTGGAGATATAAGTTTAGAGCTTATCACTGTGTGTATGCATTTAAAGCCAAGAGAAGCCGGGCGTGATGCCGCACGTCTTTAATCCCAGCACTCAGGAGGCTGAGGTACAGGAGCGTTGTGAGTTCAAGGCCGGCCTAGGCTACAACTCGAGCGCAAGGCCAGCCTGAGCTACATAGTGCAACCCTGCCTCAAAAACCAGGGCTGGGAGTTTGGCTCAGCGTCTTAAGTGCCTGCCTGGCAGGCACGAGGTTGTGAGTTCAATCCCTGGTGCCGCAAAAAAAATTAAAAAAATAAATAAATAAAGCCAAGAAAATGGAAGGGGAGACAACAGAGACAAAGCCCTTTAGACACTTTATCAATCAGATGTTGGTTGTGGTAGGTAGGACCTCACAAACAAGAGTGAATAGAGGGGGTGATTACAGAGCTAGGAAAGCCTAGAGAGGTAGAAAGAGTAATGGTCAGTTGTGTCAATCAAATACTACTGAAAAGTGAGGAAAATAAGGATATACAATTTACCATCCGATTTGGCAGTTACACATGACCTTAATTGAAGTCAGGGAAGGAGAAGGAAAAGTGTACTTGGAATATGTTGAGGCAGGAAAAAAATTGGGACAATACTTTTGAGAAGTTATGCTATGGATGGGAAACAGTAAAAGGGTTATCAATGAGGGGTCAAGTAAGTTCTTTTTAAAAATCTACAGGCCACTATACTGACTAATGAAGAAGCTGTAATTCCAGAAAAGTTTTAGGAGTAAAGTACTTGAAAGTAAAGGCAAAAAAAAAAAAAAGAAAGTAAAGGCAGTGAGACCCAGAACACAAGCAGAGAATTCAAGGAATTAAAGACAGTTCTTCCATTTTACAAGAGTAAAGTCAGAGTCTGGCAGTACAGTTACAGTTAGATTAATGTACTTGGTAGGAATAAAATGTCTTCTTTAATTCCATTTATATTACTTGATAAGTACAAGGCAAGCTTATCAGCTGCAAGGCAAAAATAGATGTTGGAAGAAGTTTGAAGGTTGAGAGAAAAGTGTTTAATAGGGTTGTCAAATAGCAGGAAATGCTCGTTTAAGATGTATGAAATTAGATATTTGATTAAAGCAATTACATATAAGAAGGTAAATCTAAAGATGACAGTCCCTTTGTGTTTGTTTAATGTATTACTACTTTATAGTTATGATAAATTAAGAGATTAAATGCTTTAAATAACTTAATATGTAGTTATGGGATTTGATGACAGTGTCGACACTTTATTTCTTAACTCAATAGTAGGAAAAAGAACTTTTAAAAATCTTTTTTCAGTGTATCATAAATGATGGTATCCACAAATATGAATGTGTAATCATCTTATTACATGTTCTAAAATAAGTATATAATTTGAATAGTTATTTTTTATTTTCTCTTTTCCAAATTAATGTGTATGTGTTGTTGAGTTCAACTATATGTTCCGTAGTATAGTAGGCACTATCTGAATAGAGCTTAACTATATTAAATTGACCTTAAAGATAAACACTCATGTTTTTGTTCTCATTAAGAAAATTGGAGCTATTATAGGAGAACTTTCAGATTCCACCTACACATGAGCAACAACACATCCAGCTCGTACTGCATATTAATTCTTCCACTCATGCACTAGATCCCACTCTTCTTTGCGTGCTCCAGAAGTTCTCACGTTCACCTATTGTCAGAATTTTTGCTGTGTGTTGGGTGATCCCTGTAAGCATATAAAACATGTTTAAAAGATAGTCTTTCTTAAAAATAATGGTTTTTGTATATTTCCCCCCAATACTGAATATGCAGTGTAGGGGAAAAATGAGCCCCAACCTATAACTTCACAGTATGCAAAATTTAACTCATTATGTCATGTTTCTTAAATGTGAAAACTAAAACCGTAAAACATTTTAGAAAAAGTGTAGAAAATAGGACACAAAGTATGAATTATAAAAAGTAAAATTTAAATTGAACCTTATTAAAATAACTTTTCGGACTTCTACTAACTGAAAACAGTGCTGGGTATGTATTAAGTATTTTCTCCAGATTTTTTCCTGAGAAAACAAAAAATCACTTCATGAAGCCATAGCTTTAATATTACTTAGAGAATCCCAAAACTACAAAAATAAATGTAAATAAAAAGTGAAAAATGAATCCCATCTGCAATTTCATAAGCTCTGTTTCTTCTCTTCTGCTGCTAGATTTTGCAGGAAGCAACAAAACAAAATAACTGAAAAGGGGTATTTTGACTGGGTAATGAAGGATAAAGACAAAACTGTACATAATGCAACTGTCTGGTTAGTAAGATTATTTCTCTTAAGTGTAGCAATTATATAATGAGCATACTAAAATAAGTAAAATAGACTACATGATAAGAACCTAGTTTCTCATTCTTAAAAAGCTATAAATAGTAAAACAGAGAAGTCTTAAGTGAATTCTGTAGTTTTATATTAGAACTAGAGATATTTATATGAGCTCATTTTTTTTGAATATACAGCTAGGGAATGTATCCATGTATACAGAGTACAGAATGTATACGTGGGTTAGTATGCCTACATATATTTCCTGGCTTTGTTTGCTGAGACAGCTTATGAGCACTAACACTGCAGTAACAATGATCACATCTAGTTCCTAGATCTTACTCAGTAAATACCATTTTTTAATCAAAGGAAGTAGTTGGTTTTTAATAAAAAGGAACTAGTTGGTTATAGGCCTGCAGTAGCAAAAACCACTGGAATGTATTACGGTGCGAGAGAGAAAGTAAGTTCTCAAAAAGAGAGGGATAGCATGTTGAAAGATTATCAAAACCAATCTCAAAAATTTCCTGTAAGACAAAAATGGAACAATTTGTGCTATAAAGTAAATAGTGATAATATGGAATTTTAACCCATGGAATAAAGCTGGGGTCAACAAATAAAAGGCTATGGACCCAATCTGGGCGGTCTATTTTTTTTGGCTACTAATTTTTGTAAGTTAAGTTTTATTGGAAAACATGAGTATATGTTTACTTGTTTTTTAAGAAACAATTTTAGATGAATAGATTCTTATAAAAAAGAAACATATATACAGAACTCCCAAATTAACAGTGAGGTCGACCCTCACCCTTCTTTTCTGCAGTGGGAAGACAGACAGAGAATGGGGAAAATGATTCCATTCTGTTCTTAACTGTTTCTACGTATGCAGTCAGTTTTTCAAGTAGAGTTTCTATTCCTTTGCTGGTGTTTTCCAATGTGGGAACTGGGCTTTTTAGTCCAGCTTTGACTTGATTTGCAACTTCTTGGTCAGTACTCTGTAGAAGGCTGAAAAGAATAAGAGTACCCTGATTTACAGTAGCCCAGGACTTTAGGTTCTTCATACCAACATGCTCTATGAGTGTTTTTGCAAAACAACCTTGTCTTCCATTTTCTTTCATCCTTTTATCTTGTTCTATCAACCATTTAAAAACTAGATGCCCCACAGGATGTTCTGCAACATGGATATATAGCTCATGGCAGAATATATGTTAGCATGTGTAAGGCCCTTGTTCAGTCTCAAGCACATATAGAAGACACACATCAAAAAAAAAACCAATCCCTAAGAAATAGAGACTATATTAGTAACTTGCAGGATTATAGAATGTGCAGTGGGAATGTGTTGATGAGAAATGAGGGGTTTGGTTGTTGGTAACATGATTGTGACATTGTAGTATAAAATTACAAAATGGTACCTCCAGAGAAATCTTCCTGTTGAATTTACTTGCCTGCTAGAATTTGTTTTTAGGTCCTTTATCCCCTTGTTGCTTATTCTTTTTGTTCGTTTGTTTTTGTTGTTGATGTTGTTGAATGTAATTTATTTTTCAAAAAATTCAATTAATTTTATTGGTACAATTTGGGTATATACAGTGATCACATTCATCATAGAGAATTTGTGCCTATACAAATAAATGGTACATGATACACCTTCATTTGTCTTTTTTCTTCCTTCCATTCCCTCCCCTCCCGTCAACTCTTCTTCCCCTCCTTGTTTATAAAGCTTTGTTTCCATTTTATCCTTCTTTTCTCATTTTTTTCTTTTCCCATCCTTCCTTCCCCCTGTCTCCCTCCCTAGCTCCCCTTCCCTTTTAAACAATTTCTTCCCATTTCATCGTATCTCTTGTACAATTTGGTTTTTATTTACACTTTCAGTTTCTCACACCAGTGAGACAATGCAATATTTACACATGTGTGTTCAGTTTATTTCACTTAAGAATATGGTTTTAACATCCATCCATTTAGCAATAAATGTCTCAAGTTTATCTTTCTTTATGGCAGAGTAGTACTACATTATGTATTAAAAAAACAAGTCTTGACGTTCATTGGTTGATGGGCATTTAAATTGTTTCCAAGATTTAGCTAATACAAGCTATGTCACTATAAACATGGGTGTGCATGCGTTGCTGTGGTATGATGCTTTCTGTTTGTAACTGGGTATTGAACACAGGGTCTGTTTTGTTTGGTTTTGTTTTGTACTGGGAACTGAACACATGACCTTGCACTTGTCAGGCATGATGCTTTTAATTCTTTTGGAAAAATACCAAGAAAGGGAATAACTGGGTCAAATGGGACCCCTAATCCTAGTTTTTTGATGAATCTCCACAGTGGCTGTACCAGTCTACACTTCCACAACAATGAAGAAGGGTTCTTTTTTCCCCCAGGCCCACCAGCAATTTTATTGATTAATTTCTTGATGTTAGCCATTCTTTCTGGAGTGAGATGATATCTCAGTGTTATTTTAATATGCATTTCTCAGATCACCAATAATGTTGAACTTTTTAATATATTTATTTACCATTTATATTTCTTTATCTGAGAATTGTGTATTCATCTCAGATGCCCATTTTTGGATTGGGTCTTTAAATTTGGGAGAGGCCTGATTTTTTTCAGTTCTTTTTATGTTCTGGAGATAAGTCCTTTGTCTGAGGGACAGTTGGATAAATTTTTTCCCCATTCTGTGGGTTTTCTTTTCACTCTGTTGTTGATTTCTTTTGGTGTGCAAAAGTTTTTTAATTAGATGAGAGCGCAGTTGATTCTTTGAAGTACTTCTCATGCATTCTGGGTTTTGTTCATGAAGTTTCTGCCTATCCCTATGTCTTCAAGATATCTCCCTACTTTGTCTTCCAGTAGATTTAGTGTTTGTTTTAATATTCAGATCTTTGATCCATTTTGATTTTAGTTTAGTGCTTGGTGATAGACATGGGTTTTAGTCTTCAGCAAGTGGAAAGCTGTTTTTTCCAGCACTATTTATTAAAGAGGTTATCTTTCTTCCAATGTGTTTGGCCCCTTTGTCAAAGATAAGATGGCCAAGTATGTTCGTACTTATTTCTGCATCTTCTAATCTGTTCCACTGATCCTCAGGTCTGTTGGTTTGTCAGTACCATGTTGATTTTATCACAGTAGCTTTGTGGTATAATTTCAAGTCAGGGATTGTGATGTCTCCTGTCTTGCCTGTGTTTCCCATGATTGCTTTTGCTATTCTAGGTCTCTTCTAGCTCCAAACAAATTTTAGGATTGTTTTCTCTAATTCTGTGAGATATGTTGATGGTATTTTGATTGAGATTGCATTAAATCTGTGTAACAATTTTGGGATTATGGCCATTTTCACTATGTTGGCTCTTACTACCTAAGAGCAAGGGACATCCTTCCATTTTTTGTTATCCTCTTCGATCTCCTTTTTCGGAGTACTATAGTTTTCAATGTAGAGATGTTTTACTTC